>CATIWR010182257.1:0-36217 GCA_949677035.1 Omphalea diandra | reverse complement strand
GATAGTCACCGCGAATTCAACTGCCAAAGATGGTCAGTTTCTTCCACATGAATCGCGGTCGCTACTGACAAGATCCCTTCGCGATTTTTGACTTCCAACAGTCTTATTGGACACTTGTCAGGCTGTGGTTATGGACTTGCTTCCCTCTTGAATTTCTTTGAAAGTCGCGGTCGCGATTCAGTCGAGATTCCTACCGCGATTTCGTCTGTGATGAAATGTCCTTTCTTTCTTCAAGGATTGCGGCCGAGAATCACACTACGATTTCGCCTGCCTGATTTTTAGCATGTCTTAACATGAATCGCAGTCGCGAATATGGAGATTGCGGTCGCGATATTTATGCTTCTTCGAAATTCATCAACTTCTTTATTTCTTCTAGAGGGAATGATTCAATTCTGCAAAATCAATACTTATTTGAAACATTAGTGATGATCAATCTACTTTGTCAAGATCCAAAGAGGTTTTAATCATAGGATTGAGTATCCTAGACCAACAGACATCAAATAAAAGAAGGCCAATCTAAAGAATTGAAGATCTATGCATGTTCTCTTTTATGGAATTAACAAATCTCAATATGCCCAGCTACAAATGTCACTTCTACTAATGGGATTTATAATATACTACAAACCTAACATGAAGGTGCTAATAAGATAAAAAGAAAGATAGAAATACATATATACCAATATGAGACCTTTATGTACAAGCTAACAAGTCAATCATAAAAATGTATAGCCAATTCATTGATATTGGTGTAACTCTCAAAATATTAGGTCAAACATACTTAAATGAGGACATGGTTGCTAAGGTCATTAGAATTTTACCTAAGGACAAGTAGAAAGCTAACAAGACAACTATAGGATAGGCAATAGGCTTAAAGCTATCACTCTTGATGTGCTCATTGTCAAACTTCTCGCTTATGAAAGAATCTTAAAGAGGACCATGGGTGATGAAGATTAAAAGAATAAGGATATAACACTAAAAGTAAAAGAGCTATATATAAAAAAAAAAAACTCCCTCTACTTATTCTTCATCCTATTCAAGTGATAATGAAGGTAATAGTGATGATAATTAATTTGCTCTCATCATGTAAACTCTGCTCCTTTAAACTAGAAAATAATGTAACATCCATTAGAGTTCTCCACCTATTACACATGGATTTGTATGGCCCAACTAGAGTTGCTAACATATATGGCATGCATTATGAATTTATTATTGTTGATGATTTTATAAGGTTTACTTAGGTTTTATTTCTCCTTCATAGGGAATCTTGTTTTAATGCTTTTAAATCCTTTATAAAAAGAGTTAAAAAAAGAGAAAGATTTAAAAATTACTACCATTAGAAGTGATCATGAAAAGGAGTTTGAAATGAGGAATTTTATAAGTTTAATGAAGAAAATGATCTTTCTCATAATTTCTCTCTCTTCAACTAAATGGTTTTATTGAAAGAAAAAAAATAGGACTTTACATACTGATAAGAACTAAGCTTAATGAGCATAATTTAAATATTTTGAGTGAAAGACATAAACACATCTTACTATATTTTAAATAAAGTCCTAGTAAGACTTATTTTAATGAGAACTCCTTATGGGTTATGAACTAAAGAAAACATAAAATTTAATATTTTAGAATTTTTATTGCAAGTGCTTTTATTGAATATTAAGGACAACTTTGGTAAATTTGACTCCAAGTCTCATGAAGGTATATTCTTGAGCAACTCTACCTCTAGTAAAAGGTATAAATAGTTCAATAAAAGAACTCTTATTATTGAGACTTGATGAGTGTGATGCCACTTCCTCAAGCAAGGAAGGAGAGATAGTTAACAAAGAAAGCAAGAAAGCCAAGATAATAAAAAAAGAAAAAAGAAAAAAATAGTTTAATTATGTCATTCACTTATTTGGAATATAGATATTTGTTTTCTTTTAGCTATTATTATTTTTACAGTGCTTTTGGAATTTTAATGATCAAATCTTGCTAAAACCAATATGATAATAAGGTAAATTGCACAGGTATGACTTGATAGATTCAAGCTTGGTTCATACACACCTTCTAGACCTTCCAACACTTTGACAACACTCTTCTACATCCTTTAAAACAAATTTGCCTCATCTTTACTTTTAAAACAAAACACATAAATTAGGCTCATAGCCTAGTGTTTGAGTCCTTTAGATATTTAATTCTCTTCAAATATTTTTGATATATATGCAAAAAAAAAAAAAAAACAAAAAAGATAATTGCTTAATACTAAAGCTAAAATTGTTGAGGAGATACAAATTTGCTTCGACCTTGAATCTTAATGAAAGCCTTATTCAACTAAGTTTCAGTTTTGGATAATGACATTATTTGTTTTTTCTGTTCATCCATAAGAGAAGATCAACAAAAATGGTGACCACCTTTTTTCTATTTGTACTATTATGTAGTGTTCATTTAGGATCCAATAATTGCACTGTTATGATAATTTTGGGTAATTGTATGACTAAATTCACATTAATAGTGCCATTTAATTTTAGAGCCATTATTGAAACTAATCATATATATATATATATATATATATATGTGTGTGTGTGTGTGTGTGTGTGTGTGTGTGTGTGTGCGCATCTTCTTTCCCATATAAAATCTTCTTCTTATCACTTTTTTGCAAAAATTTCAATACCCCTATTCAACCCCTTTTTAGAGCTTCTTAGGATAGTAAGTGGTATTAGACAAGGGTCTACAAGATCAAATATTATGGTAAGCCAAAAAAATCAAAATTCATCCATAAGTTTTTACGGAGATGATAATGGATATTAAGAGATTATAATGAATGGATTCCTTGGTAGTGAGATCATACACTTAATATTATGGAGGAAGAGAGGTTCTAACTAAATTTGTTAGAGATATAATGATGCCAAAAAAGAAGGGTGAGTTAACACCATAAGAGAAGAAGGCCAACCTAAAGAATAGACGAGCCATGTATGTCTTATTTTGTACCATCCACAAAATTTAATATGCTAAGCTTCAAATGTCTACTTCTACTTAGAGATTTGGGATATTCTCCAAACACAATATGAGGGGACTGGTGAAGTCAAGAAGAAGAAGATACAAATGCATATATAGAAGTATGAAACCTTTGTATGTTAAACTCATGATTCCATTATTAAAATGTATAATAGATTCACAAATATAGTGGGGACTCTTAAGAGTTTAGGAAAGACATATTCAAATGAAAATATGGTGGCTAAGATCCTTAAAACTCTTCTTAAGGATAAGTGGAAGGATAAAAAAACTACCATTAAAGAGGCCAATAAGCCAAAGGCACTTACTATAGACAAACTCATAGGTAAACTTCTTCCATATGAAATTACTTTAGATAAGGTAGTTAGAGAAGAAGGGTAAAAAAGAAAGATATTGCTCTAAAGGCAAAAGAGGTAAGAACTGAAATTCCTTTTATTCTTCACTAGCCTCTTCAAGTGAAAGTGATAGTGGTAGTGAAGATGACTAATTAACACTCAACTCAAACAAAGTTCAGAAGTTTCAAGTAAATAAGAAAGGAAAGATGAGAAAAGGATACAAGAAAAAGTTCTTAAAAGGTCAAGTCATAGGCTATAAATGCAATAAAAAGAGACATATAAAGATAGACTACCATATGTTAAGGAAGCATGAGCATTTTTCTAAGAAGCCTCATATCAAAAAGGTTCGAGAAGTCTTCAAAACCTCTTAAGCTGATATAAGTGCTTTTAAAATAGAAAGTTTTAAAGATAGGAAGGAAGTGGCAAATCTATGCTTCATGGTTATGGAAAAAAAAAAAGCAAACTGCTTCTAATGACTCAATGCTTTATAGTTATGGAAGAAATGTGCAAACTACTTCTAATGAATCAAATAGTGGTAGCAAAAGTGATGATAAGAATAAGGTAAATCCCTTTGACTCTTACTCTCATAAGCATTTATATAAAATCATTTCCAAGCTCATAAAGAGTTATGACTCCTCTAAATCCTTTCATTCTCTGCACTACAAGGATAATAAATCCTTAAAAGGTTTAATAAAGAATCTTGAGAGCTTCAACAAAAATGTAGAACGCATAAAGAAAGAAAATAAGAGTTTAAATGATAACTTTTCTATGTCCTGTAATGGAAAGGATGAATTAGACTATATTCATAGAGCTTAAAGGAGTTCAATTATTAAGGAGTTCAAAAATGTATTTTATCTACTTTTTTTCCTTTTACTTCCATGCCTTCTAAGACCATATTTGTGGGAGGCAGCACACTTAAGGACTCATAATACATTATGCATTAGGCCTAAAAATGCATTTTAAGGAATGAATACTAGTGTAAAGACATGATTACAAAGGTCTAAGACCAATGCACATGTATAAGCATACACTAAATCTTTACCAATAAGGCCTACTATGCTTACATGTACAATTCGTATAGGCTAAGAAGGCAGAATGTACAAAGACATAGACCAAGGCATTATGCTTACATAATTATGCATGTTCATCATTATATTCCTAAGCCTCAAAGGTAGATTAAGAAGTTTGGTAATACATAATGGCCAAAGAAATATGTACCTAAAAGGAATACTCTTAGATGTCCTTAGGAAACAATTTGTGCCTAAGCATGCATCAATAGTCTTAGACCATAACATTTAAATTTTAATGGTGATTATTATTATGATGATGTGCATGTCCACATTGCTTATCACTGTCACTTTAGAATTCATAAAGAGAAATTGGCAAAAACTAACTCACAAGGTCCCAAGAGAATTTAGATACCTAAAACTAAATGATTTTGCTTTGTAAATGTGATTGCAATCCAATGTGGAGAAGGATGAATGGTATCATGATAGTGGTTGATTAAAGCACATGATAAGGGACATGAAATTCTTTACCAAATTTGATAAATTTGAAGGACTTAGAAGTGTCTCTTTTGGTACAATGGTAAAGAAAAATTATGGGTATAGATAAAATTGCTAATGATGTTGACTCATCCATTCTTAAAAAGGTTTTATTAGTTGATGGTCTTAAATGTAATCTCTTAACTGTAAGTCAACTCTATGACTAAGGGCACAAAGTTACGTTTTAACCGTAAGCTTATTATTGTTGCATATGTAACCCTTGCAAGTGCACAAATTACTTCAAGTAATACAATGATAAGTAGAGATTGCTGCCATAAGAATTGTTTCACAAATACCAAAGAACTAATTTTCCTATTATCTAACAATCAAATAATTAAAAAATAATAAATAAAAACTAAAATTGCAAAAATAATTAAACAAAACTAAAATTAAATACAAAGAAACTCTATATGATAATGATTTCTAGGGAATTCATGAACACCATAATACCATTCCATAAATATATGAAGAGAATTATTTAAATTGAGATTGGGTTATGCTTGAAGATAGATTTTCCTTATTTACCCAATAATCTCTCTCGAGCAAAATTAAGTCTATTATTGCTGAAATTGTGCCTACTCCCATGGTCACAAAATTCAATAACAATGTACTAAGTTTCATGAAGGATCCTAGAATATCTCTAAAAGTCAAGCACACTCTCGTGGTCTCAATCTTCTAGTTTAATATGTTAGAATTAACCATAGACTTTCACTATTGTTCCATCATCTAGAATCTTAAACATTGCACATATGCGGTAAATCATACATAATAGATCAATTAAGCTCAAACATATTAAATCAAGACACCCAACACAATTGAAGCAAAATCAATTAATATATTCATAAAATAAATATTGGGCTTTCACCCTAATCCCTATAATTAAAGAATTAATTCATCATAAAAGAAGAAAAAGAAACAAATAAGAAAGAATCAATTGAATTCAGTAGAAGAATATTTGAAATATGAGTCTTTCTAACCAAAACAATGAAAACTCTAAGATAGAATCACCTCCGATCTTCACAAAATCTTCTTTTTATTTGATATAGATCTTGGATCCACTTTTCTCTCCTAAAAATTTGCTATTTTTTGGCCTAGGAATCCTTATCCAAGTAGGTCAAAAATCCTCCAAAAGATGCCTGCAAATTGACTTTTAAAAACTAGATATGATGCCTTGCATAACTCAATGCATGGGCCATGCAATAGCCCATATACTTAACTGCTTACAAGATTCTGTGCTGCTGACTAGCCCATGCATCACTGCAAAAAATTGCAATTTAGCTTTTTAAGAGATTCGTATACAAATATAAAAAAGACATAAATTAACTTATTCTAGAATAAAAACACCATAAAAATTAGAAAAATTTCTAATTCCTAGCCTAAAAATATATGCTAAAATGACTCCTATCAAACTCCACCAAATTTGTAGTGTTCCTTGTCCTCAAAAAAAAAAAAAAAAAAGAAATAACGAGAAAGCTAGTCAAGTCACAATTACAAACCTTTGAATTTAGAAACCTCCATAATAAACTAACACAATCAAACTCATAAGAAAATTTAAGGCATTCAAGTTCACTATGAAAATTTTGCAAGCAATTCCAATATACCTTTTTCACTTTTGATGCAATTTTAAAACAAACATAAAACATTTTAGCCTTTTCAAACCTTTTCTTAAAATAATGTTATGCATAATTATATAGGTAAGAACACATTGTCAATCTCCACTAATGTAATTACACAGTTCATCAAGGATCAAAAGGTCTTTATTGGCTTGTAACGTGGCTAAGGGAAAAATGGCTTGCCAAAGCAAATAAGAGAATTCTAAGAATAAAAATAATCAAGTAACACTAAACATTTCCATATGTTCTTAAAATTTCCTAACTTGTCAAACCTTTCAATCTTTTATTCCGTAGCAACAATTACTCAAACAACCTAAATTCATTATGAAGCTCAAGAGTAAATTGTGTATATAATACATCTCATATAAATTTGTGAACTCTAAACAATTTAAGCATTAGAGCTCAAAAGACTTCACAATTCTTAATTTTTTCCTTTTTTTCTTTTCTATTTTTTCACCTTTTTTTCTTTTTTTACATTAACCCAAATAACCAACAAATTGTAAATATGCAAGTATTACACATCCTAACCTTTTTTTTCCTCTAAATATCAAACACTTAGACATGCAAATATACAATCAAAAAGGAAATTCGACTTTCTCAACAAACATAATGAAAATTTTAATGCCATTTAAAAATTTCACTCCTAAAATTCTCTTGGTGGATAAGCCATAATATGGGCTATATATTGGAAGGATACAACAAAAAGGCTTGTATACATTCTTAGAGTGTATTTAAAAGCTCAAAAAGGGTGCAAAGGAAAAAATTGATAAGGTGTGGGGGAGGCTAAATGGCTTGACATAAAGAATGCCTAAATCATTTCTTTAATTAAGTGTGAATTAATATTTCACCTCAAAAGATTATATGCCTTATTCTAGAATTAGTGGAAAAGTTTTTAACAAACTAACATGCATATGCTTGAATCTAAACAAGCACTCAATTCCTAGGAGTAATGACTCAAGCAAGTTTCTCAATCAACCTAAACAAGAAATTACATGCATATTTTATCAAGCTTATTCAAATGCCCAAATTTTCTAATAAAATTTATCATGCATAGTTCCATTACAAGCATTCAAAATCCAAGAATTCACAAATCATGAAGTGATCACTCTCAAGTTAATTCATCTTCACTTTCAGAGCGAACAATTACAATAAAAGAATGCAATTCAAAAGGACAAAAGAATAAATTAAATACCCCATTCATAAAAGAATTCCAAAAATTGAATGAATTAACTCAAATCTCACTCTTAAACTTAAATGAAACATTAACCTCAATGTTCAAAAGGAAAATAAAAATTCAAGGACACATAAATTTACTCCCTTTTAATGTGATTTTGGACTTATTTAATACAATATTTCCATAATGTGTGAATCCAGAACCATCAATTACTATACATGAGTTTTTCTTTCACTAATAAACCAAGATTTATTAGATAGTATGAAAACTAAAATAAATAGTGACGAATGTGGATAGAATTATGCAATTGCACATGGCCTATGCAATAGGCCATGCACTTGGGTTTAATCCTATAGTATTTTTACTGTACACAAATAGTCCAAAATTTCTAAACACTTGCATAACAATCTTAGTTCATAGATTTCACAACTCAACAAAATTTTCCTAATTCTCAAAAATAGAATTCTTTTCCCATAATTCTCAAATTCACACGTAATTTCAAATAAGCACTCACATTCCTAACCACTAATTTTTTGTATTTAGTGAAGCACACTATCGGTAAACTGAACATTCAATTAAAATTTGTTAGACAATTGTGTGTCACAATCTTATAACAAAAAATAGTCTCATGCTTGTGAAAAATCATAAATTAGCAACCACAATTTCCATAAGTTTTCATAAGCATGGACATATTTTTAGGCACATTTTCATGCATTTAAACGCACCAACATTAATAGAAGCTTTGACTAAAACTAAACTCACAAGAACAAGCATATTTGCACTTGTAAATCAAGCATTTCATCACAAAACAACTCTTACCAATCATAATGTAGCCATCTCTTTAACTACATCACTATTCATGAAAAACAAAACTAAAAATCATAAATCAAATACCCAAGTTTTTATTTTCATAAAATAATAACCACAGTGGTTAATTTCTCAATAATCATAATTTTGTTTTTTTTTTCACTTGCAAAACAATAAACACAATTTCCACAAACAAAATATTTTTTTCTCACTATTGCATTCACCAAAAAAATAAAAAAAATATTAAACAAATTAACTCGTATACATAATTCGCAAAACAAAAACAAAATAAAAAAAAATAAAAGAAGACAAAATAACTTTCCAAGCAATTGATATCTCAAAAATTTTTAACAAGCACTTCAATAAAGAAAACACTATTACCAAAAATCTAAAATATCCCAAAATAAAATTACTAACAAAAAAATCAATTATAAACTTGTAATAATTTGAAACATAAAAAATACCCAAATGATAGTATAAAAAATAGGAAAAAAGAAAATCTAAGAAGAAGAAAATAGAAGAGGAAGAAAAAATTAAAGAAAATAGAAGAAAATAAATTAAATAAATAAAGAATTGAAAATCAGTGGTTATTGGAAGAATCCCATATGCATAAAAAACTTCTTGTAACTTCTTGTCAATCCGATCTGAGCACTCGATTATATGGTGACTTAAATTTTTTTTTTTTTTCAAATAAGAGCTAGCAAAACAAAAACTGATTAGTTTTCTTTTTGCAACTATTTTGGTGATGGAAATAAGGAGATTTTAGTGGCTTTTGGACGAAAGAGAAAGTGGGTAGGTTGGGAGAAGGGGGGAGGCAACTATGATTAAAGTTTAGAGTTTTTGTGTGTTAGAGTTAGAAGAAAACAAGATGGGATTTAAAGTGAGTTGTCATTCATGTCATGCATGGTCCGATGCATAGCCCATGCAACATGGATGTAACTGAATTTCAGTATTTTCCTCCATTTTTGAACCTTCAAAGTGTTGTACCTCCATAATCACATTTGCTGCTACTACCCAATGATCATTGCTCCTAAAATAACCTATAATTAATTAAAATTAACTAAATTAAACACAAAAATAACATTCTAACTAAGAATTAAACTAGAAACAATTATTGAATTTTTTAGAATTTAAACACTAAACTGATCGAAAACTAAAAATAAAAAAAAAATATATAGAACTTGAAATAAACAAACTAAATTAATTAAAATAAATTAAACCATTAGGTTGCCTCCCAACAAGTGATTGTTTAAAGTCATTAGGTTGGCTTTTTCCATAAATTCCTAGCTTCAAGGTGAATTTAGGAGAAGAAAATTTTCATTTTACAATGCATCATCATAAAAAAAGGGCTTTAAATAATGGCCATTCACTTTGAACATTTTAGCAGCATCTCCTTGCAATTACAAAGCTCCATGCAAAAAAACTTGCACCACCTTGAAAGGTCTGGATCCATGAAATTTCAGCTTTTCCAAAAAAGTCTAAGATGATAATTAAGTAATAACAACTATTATCTAACTTTAAAGAATGCTTATGAATATGCTTAGCATGCCATAGCTTGGTTTTGTTCTTATATATCTAGGCATTTTCATAAGCATCACCTTGAAATGCATATCTCAAATGAAGAGGAGGAGATTTTGGCTTTAGAATTGAAACTTTTTCAATTGAATGGAGAGGAATAACCTTACCTTGTCCTAAATTCTCAAACATGCAATCTTTAAATGGAGGAGTAGCTTTTAAAAATTGGAATACATTTTCATGATCCTTATGTAATCGTGATACCCCTTATACTATGCAACCTTCAAAATGGATCCTTAGAATGCTTCTGTTGAGAAAATTCTTGAATTGGATCTGAATCACATCCAACCTATTGTAATCTTCAATGGATGAAGATTGTTTTATTACTTTGAAAACATTGAACTCTATTGATTCTCCCATCACATTCAAAGTTAGCTTTCCATTATTCACATAAGTTATGGCTTCCATGGCTGCCAAGAATGGTCTTGCAAGCATTAATTGCATGTCCACATCCTTATCCATATCGAGCACAATGAAATATACTAGTATAATGAACTTCCTTACTTGTATAAGAATGTTCTCCATCACTCCAAATGAGTGTTTAATAGAGCAATCTGCTAATTGCAATGCCATCGTAGTTGGTTGGATCTGACCAAATTTCAATTTCCTACAAATAGAAAGAGGCATTGGGCTAATACTAACACCTAAATCATATATTGCTTTATCAAATTTGCATTGAGAAATTTGGCAAGGAATAGAGAAACTCCTTAGATCCTTAAGCTTTAGTGGAAGCTTGTTTTGGATTATGGTGCTACATTTGTCAGAGAGAGCTATGGTTTCCTCCAACTTCCTCGTGTTAGACAAAAGTTGTTTGAGAAATTTTACATATTCTGGAATTTATGCTAAGACTTTAGCAAATGGAATATTGATATGAATTTGCTTAAAAATCTCTAAGAGCTTAGCTTATTGCTTATCCAACTTGAGTTTTTGCAATCGTTAAGGAAAAAGAATAGATGGAGCATAAGGTTTTACTGGGGTAGGCTTGCTTTCTTCATCCTCTATAGCTTCCTCCACATTGTCTTTCTCATTCAAACTGAATTTTAGGGCTATTTCTTCACTTTCTTGGATTGAGATTTCAAGAATTTTTAGGTCTATTTTCTTACATTCATCCTTATGCTTCTGTAGGGGAGTCAAGTATCTCCATGACACTTCTCAAAGTAATTACATTGCGTTATTCTCTTGGGTTAATTTTAGTCTTGCTAGGGAGTGTATCTTACATTCTTGCATCGATAGTATTAGCCATTTACCCAATTTGCATCTCTAAGTGTTGATTGTGTTGCTCTATTTGATTTACCCTCAGTTTAAGCTTGTCTATCTTCTCTAGCTTGGCCTCTACCTTCTTAAGTTTCTTAATTAAGACCTTTTGCATGTCCCATGGTTGCTTTTCCTCATATTGAGTTCGTTGAGATATGAAAACTCCATCTTGTTGCCTTTGAGGAAAACTAAAAGGATGGGAAAGCTTAGCTTGATTGTCTTGGTTACTCTATGAAAAGTTAGGATAATTCCTCCACTGGGGATTATAGGTGTTGGAAAATGAATTTTTGGGCTACCTATTAAAGTTGGAAACATATTACACATGCTCGACAAAATTTTGAGCAAAAGGACTCTCTAATTGGCATTTAGTCTCCATATGTGCTCCTCCATACCATTTAAAAGTTAGCAGTGGGGTATTGATAACATGCACACTCACACTTCTAAGCTTCTTTATAAGAGCATACATCTTAGCATTTAACATGGTATAGGCATCAATGTCATGAACACCCATAACTCGCTTGTTAATTGCCCTTTCATTTGCCCATTGGTAGTTATTTGAGGCCATACCTTCTAATAATGAAAAAGCTTCATTGGTTGACTTTCCTATAAGTGCACCTCTTACTGCGACATCAATAGTAATGTGCACTGAATGGTTAAACCCATTGCATAATGTTTTGACTATCAACCAATCTGATAGGCCATAATGAGGAAACCTTCTTTGTAACTGCTTAGATCTCTTTCATGCTTCATATAATGTCTTACTTGGCTCTTGTTGAAAACTTGTAATTGCTTGCCTCAATTGTGCGGTCATACCAGGTGTAAAATATTTTGCTAAGAAAGCCTTAGAGAGATTCTCCTAAGTATCAAATGAGTTAGGTGCCATTGAATTCAAACACCTTTTTACTTTATCTCTCAAGGATAAGGGAAATAACTACAATCATATTAGATCATCGATTACCCTATTAATCTCGAAAGGTTGCACAAATCTCAAGAATATTGGTAATGTGGGCATTTGGATCCTTATTAGCTTCATCCGTAAAAGTATTTTTTTGCATCGGTTAGTTTAATCTCGAAATTGTTAGTTACTACAATAGGATTAAAAATGTTTGATGGAGCCTCTTGTATCTACGAAATGGCAAATTCTCTTAAAGCATTTTGTCTTCCTTTTTTGGCCATTATATCTTTAAGCACATAGTAAGCAGTTTACTTATCAAAAGACATAAAAAATAATTAAATGCATAAAAATTAAAAATATAGAATTTAAGCACTAGATTGATGGAAATCTTAAGTAAATTTGATATTATGAAAAACCAATCCCTGGCAATGGTGCCAAAAACTTATTACATATGTAACCCTTGCAAGTGTACAAATTGCTTTAAGTAATACAATGATAAGTATAGATAATTCCTACGAGGATTGTTTCACAAATACCAAAGAACTAAATTTTCCTATTATCTAGCAACTGAATAATGAAAGGATAATAAATAAAAACTAAAATTACAAAAATAATTAAACAAAACTCAAATGAAACAAAAAGAAACTCTATATGGTAATGGTTTCTAGGGAATTCAGGAACACGATAATACCATTCCATAAATGTATGAAAAAAATTATTTCAATTGAGATTGGGTTGTGCTTGAAGATGTATTTTCGTTATTTACCCAATAATCTCTCTCAAGCAAAATTGAGTCTATTATTACTAAAATTGTGCCTACTCTCTTGGTCACAAAATTCAATAACAATGCATTAAGTTTCATGAATAATCCTAGAATATCTTTAAATGTCAAGCCTATTCTCGTGATCTCAATCTGCTAGTTTAATATGTTAGAACTAATTATAGACTACCACTCTTGCTCCATCATCTGGAATCTTAAACATTGCACATATGCAGCTGTTCATACATATAAGATCAATTAATCTTAAACATATTAAATCATGACATCCAACATAATTGAAGAAAAATCACTTCATATATTCATGAAATAAATATTGGGCTTTCACTGTAATCTCTAGAATTGAAGAATTAGTTCATCTTAAAGAAGAAAGAATCTATTGAATTCAGTAGAAGAATATTCAGAAGACTAGTCTTTCTAACAAAAACAAAAAAAAAACCCTAAGAGAGAATTGCCTCAAATCTTCACAAAATCTTCTTTTTATTTGGTGTAGCTCTTGGATCCACTTTTCTCTCTTAAAAATCTACTATTTTTTTGCCCCTTAAATCCCTATCCAAGTAGGTTAAATTCTCTAAAAGTAGCATACAAATTGTGTTTTAAAAATTAGATCTGCCGCCTTGCATGGCCCCATGCATGGGCTATGTAATAGCGCACACACTTAACTGCTTATGTGATTCTACTCTACTGATTGATCAACTCTGTATCTCTACATGGTTCTATGCATGGGCCATATACTTGCCTACGCAACATTGATGAAAATTGCAATCTAGCTCCTTTTTAAGAGATTACTATGCAAATATAAAAGAGACATAAATTAACTTATTCTAGGAAAAACACCATAAAAATTAGAAAAAATTCCTAATTCCTAACCTAAAACTATATGCTAAAATTACTCCTATTAGTTATGTGTCAAGAATGAGTGATAACAAGTTGTTGTTCATTGATACGATAGTATAAAATACATATGTTGTTGATTTAAATTTCATGACTAATAAACATGTTAAATGTTTGGTTGCCATAGTTGATAGAGGTTAGAATTGGTCCATTATGTTGATTAATAAATTGAGAAAGAAGCATACAGTGGAAGGATTAAAAACAAAATTTGAGATGGATGTCAGAAAAGTAAATAAGTCAAAATCTCCATTTAAGGCCAAGAATAAGGTAACATGTACTAGACCTCTCTTCCTTTTACACATGGATCTTTTTAGCTTTACTATAGTATCTAGTATAGGAGGCATGCATTATGCATTTGTTGTTATTGATTATTTCTCTAGGTATACTTGGGTTCTATTCTTCTTTACAAGGATTTTCATTTAGATGTTTTTAAATCTTTTGCTGAAAAGTTTCAAAATGAAAAAATTAAAAATTCTACCATTAGAAGTGACCATGGTAGAGAATTTGAAAATGATAAATTTTCAAAGTTTTATGATGAAAATTGTATTTCACATAAATTTTATACTCTAAGAGCTCTTTAACAAAATAGTGTAGTTGAGAAGAAAAATAGAACTTTACAAGAGATGGCTAGAAATATGTTAAATGAATGCAACTTTTTAAAATATTTTTGGGTTAAAGCCATCAATACCTTACGATGTTTTAAATAAAATTCTAGGGATACCTATTCTAAAGAAAACTCTTTATGAGCTATGGAACCAAAGGAAGCCTAAGATTGCATACTTTAGAGTTTCTTATTGCAAGTGTTTCATATGAACATTAATGATAACCTTAAAGAATTTGACTTTAAATCTGATGAAGAAATCTTCTTAGGTTGTTTTACCTCTAGTAAAAGGTATAAAGTACTCAACCAAAGAACTTTTATTGTTAAGGAGCAAATTCAAATTGTTTTTAATGAATCTAACCCTGCTTCCTTATGAAAGGAAAAAGATGTTGATGATCATGTAGGTCCTTTAATGAGCTTAATTTTAGAGATAAAAAAGTAGGATGATAATTAAAAGAATGATGAACCGAAAAGTGAAGATTATGAGTGACTCTAATTTTGCTTGAAATGAGTGAAATTTTGCTTATGACTCCAATATTTTTATTGACCATTAGGGGGTCGAGAGGATGTGGGTTCACACTTTGGTGCAACCTAAGAGATGGCATGTGTAGGATCATTAAAGGGATCATATAGATAGACTTTTCACGATCTTAGAGCTTATAGTAAGATATGAGTGGTTATTAGGAGACCTTAGGTGTAATACTTTAGTAATTCCATAAACTTAAATAGAGTCGCCAAATTTTTGGCCCATCAGAGATTTGACTTTGAAAGTTAGGTATAACTTAGAGAAGATGTAAGGCACTCCTAAGTCACTCAAATTTAGGATCCAAACTTCTGGTAAATATTTAGTTCACTTTTATATGTTTTATCCTTATTAATTAGTTAATCCATTTTAGATGGTCATAACTATTAGGTTTTGTAGAATGAGCATAGTGGTAAAAAGAATTTTTCTACTTGTGAAACCTATCAAGGATCCATGAGATTCGATTAAATAAAAAAAAGAAGATGCAAAAACCTTACCAATTCAAATAAGAGAGGTAGATCTGTTGGAAGGCAAAAGGGGTTTTACATTGGTAACACCTTACCTCAAGCTTGAAGTCAGATTTAGATGCTACCAAAGAGTGAACATACTCTATAGGTATCCACATGAATAGGCTATCTCCAAAATGGGCAGTGTGCTAGTACTAGGGTTTACGTGACTCTCTCTTTAATGTTTTTTGAAGAAAAAATGTGAATGTTCTCACCCTTTGTTAGAAACCCTAAATGTGTATATATATCTTAATCGTTAAGATATTTATGCAAACTTTATATCTTAAAATAGATAAGATAATATCATATTCCATTTTAACCTTTAAAAAGAAATAAATATCTAAATAATTAAGATAATATCTCTAATTTTTTTAATAAAAAATAGACAGAGTAGTAAAACTTAATTTCGCTTTAGGCCTATTATATATGTGCAACCTGTAGGTTCATATAATGTTGGTAGTAGCCTAAACCTACTTTGGCTCATAAGTCATAAGTGGCCTATGGTAAGACATTATGACTACCTAATTTATGTGAAGGTCAATGATCTAACTATCTTATTTTACAAATAGTATTATAATCCTTTTGTCACATTATATCTCAATTGAACATAAGGCATGGATCATGTCATCCTTATATAGTTCAATTATTTCTCAATCTTTAAGTAAACTGATATAAAATGATATTGATAACCTTTATCAATTCATTTCCTTATGGTCGTACAATCTCTTCAGTCTAACTTATCGAGGGGCCTACAAACATATTTCTCATAAATATATGAGGGACAAATTCTTTCTCAATCACTCATATTCCTCTTTATGATTTACTTTATGTCTAATATTAGTTTGTATAATTATCCTATTAACGATATTGTTAGGCTGTATCAAAACATGAAGTTCTTCACATTGGAATCCATGGTGGTTTTCAAATCAGGCGATTAAGTTAATACAATTGCATGAGAATCACTTATAACTATTTATATATGTAGTATTCTCATAGCTCGTCAATCTAATACAATGTTTCTTAAACATATATTTATGTGTTTGACTTAATATCACATATTTATTACTAGTAAAATATAATTATCAATCAAAACACTTAGTAGTCTTCATTCATTATTATCCCAACAATAATGATTGACTAGGGACAATTTAGAATAAAATTCTTTTACACTTAAAGGTTTTACTATCAAGTCACATACTTGATGACGTTAGGTATAATTAACGATTCATTAAATTTATAATTTAACTGTAAACAAAATATAAAAGACATATATAATAAAATTGCAACCATGACATTAGTAAGAAATATCCATTACAAGAATTGGCCTAAGACACATAACTAATAATAACTATACATCTAGCTTGCTATACATAAGTGCAACAAAACATATAAGCAACTATAATAGTAGGGGATGATAGGGCACATTGAACCATATGGGGATATGTTATCCCAATTCATATTGAGAAATAAAAATTTACAAGCCTATAAAAATGATGCCAAATTAGTATCAAATGCCACCAAAATAAGGGTTTCTAGCTTAAGAACATTAACATAAGGGGGGTGTTTCACTTTTTTACTCATGAATGCCTTATGGCCTAATTATAACCATTAAATGCCCAATATGTAAGTGAATCTGGTTTACAACGTGAACATGCTATCTTGTCCAAATAGTAAATGATCCCTATATATATCAAAGTTCGAGCATAAGTGATGCAAAGGGATGTATAAAAATGGCATGTCATAAAGTAAACATAAAAAAGGGGCAATATATCAAAAATAAATTAACCATGAGGTTGTAGTCTGTTACAATCTATGTTATCCCAAGATGCCCTAAAAAGGTGAGTCGAATAGGGTAGTGGTAAGTTTGAAATCTTTTTCAAGAATAAAGCTTAGAATTAATCCCTTAATGACATCAAGTTTTATAAAGGTTTGAGTTAAATCAATCCTACATCCTTTCTTCTAGATCCTTTAGAGATTTCCACTAACTAATTGCTTGCAGGTGCTATTAAAAATCTTTACAAAAGTGAATTTACACAGGTACCATTTGAGCCTTTACAAGGTGAATTTGTGGGTAACACCTAAAAGCCTTTAACACATAGTTTGTGAGCACTATTCAAGCCTTTTTCCAAGACAGTTTATAGGTATTATGTTAAACCTTTTACAAAGAATTAGTGTAAAGGTTATTATTACTCCAACAGGTTTCCTTATATAAGAAGTGCAAACAGTGTAAAAGGAAAACTCACACATACAAACCTTTAATTTAGTGGAATGTTACCTTTTTGAAATGCTTGAGTGAGTTGGAGGTTGTTATTGTTGATGTAGTAATGTGAACCTTTTTCTCTTTCTAAGAAATAACTCTTATAAACTCTTTAAAGAAAATTTAGTTTCAAATAGCTAAACTTAAGGACTCTTAGATTACTTTTTAAAGCTTAAAATATCTTGTAATTAGTTTGCAATAATTCTTTCAATTTGTATTATAAGTGTTCTTTAAGCTTCTAGTCCTTTAAATAGGTAGGAAAAGCAAAATTGCCTGATAGACACAATAAAAAAACTGTCAGACAATTAATATAACCATTAGAGAACTTTAATAATCATTAGCCATTTTCATTACTCATTGAGTTCAACACCTAATTGGCCTTACTTTAATGCTCTTTAAGTGTCATACATTTCTTTTTATCCACCATCATTGAATTTTTACAACACTATTGAAATCCATCAATGCTCCATATGAGCTTTTCAATATTTATTGGCTTAAGTTATTGAGCTTTGCTAAATCATTATTTTCCTTAAGAATTTTCAGTGGTCATTAAGGGTATTCAATAAAGTTGACCATCATTAAGTTTTCTAGCCTTAGTCATTGGACTGTCTTAAGAATAGAACTCAATATTCATTTTAATGTTGCCCACATTCCTTATGATAATCTTAAAGTACATTCGTTACTTCTTTAAGCATCATTGGGATGTACATAAGATTTAGGCAATTTTTGATGAGCTTTTTCAACCATTGTTGATTTCCTTTAATTATTGTTCTTCTTGCTCAATAATTATTAGTTAATTCGTCCACCATTATTGAGGCTTACATAAGGTTTTAGCTACTTAACTTGGCTTTTTCAAACTTTGTTGAATTCCTTTAATTCTTGATGATCTACTTGAGCTCTTTTTCTTAACTATAACATTTGAATCTTACTAAGGATTTTGCTTGATCATGCTTGAGATATCAAGTGAGGGGGCCTATAAGATCAACTTAAGAGAACTTGCATAAAGATTAGTTAAATAACCCTTTATCTGTAATCATTAAAATAAGAATTAAAACCTAAAAGGTTAAAGAAACTATCCTAATTACTTTCTAACCTTAACTCATACTGTAAGTATGTTAGCATGCACATATAACTAGAATGAAATGATATAATAAAAGGATGAAAACACTACCTCATAAGATAGGTTACTAACATAAATCAAAGGTAAAACAAGGATAATGGAATCATTGATTGTTATAACCTTTCCTAATCATTTCCTCTATAAGCCTAAATGGTTAGAGAATAGGTGCAAAATAAGAGAACAAAAAAGCTAGAGTTCACTACTGTAAATAGTGTTATGAGTAGTGATATGTTCTGTAAGGACTAATTAGTGGTTTGTACTAATTTGAAAGAGGTCTATGTAGGCTACTTGCAAAGCTCTAGGTTTACTATTGGTTTTATAATTTAACTAAAGGAAGAAATTTAAGGAAAAGTAAAGGTCACTACAGTGGCTAGAGGATTAGTTCCTACCCTCAAAGAAACCTTTTGGTAGATTCCTTCCACTAAAATGAAGATTTATGTACAAAATAAGAGTGACTTACATGATATATGCTTGAACTCTTTATGATGAGCTTAGGTCTTTAGTTTTCTAAGGATTTAGGGTGTTTTAGTTCTTGGAGTATTCAATTTGGTAAATTTTTGTTAGAGAAATTAACCTCTTCACCCTCTTCTTTAATAGGGCCATTTATAATGAGGGGAAGGGGGTGAATCTATGTTATGCGCATAAGATGCACCCAATCCTCCTTTCCACCTTTTGAATGGATAAGATTAATGAATATTCAAGAATTAGAACTTTAATTTATATATATAGTAATGAGGTTGTATGTACAACCAATTAGTTGGTTATACAATTAGGTGGGGAGAAGAGGGTACTATTCCAAAAGGTTCTCTCATTTTCAAACTTTTATGAGATGGCTACACAACTATGTAAGTTGGTTGTCTAACCATTTAATTAGCTATGCAACCATCCTTTAATAGCTCAAAAAGGCGGCTTTGGCTTAGACGCTTGTAGAGTGAGGTTAATTTAGGGGTTTTCTAAATTTTGCCCATTTTTAGGCATTGTTACCTCTATCATTTGGGGATGAAATTAACATGGTACTTGTGATGAAGCTTGTATCCTAATGGTATTAAGATTTAGTGCTCATGGTTTGCCCCTTATTTGGTGGGGCTTAAAAAATGACATTTTAATGAAATGACCATTACATAAGGCAAATTAAAGCACCCAAATAAGTATATACTAGCTAGAAAAAGGATACATAATGATATAATTGTGATTAGATACTTTAACTTATATTAAGTCTTTTTTAAATATGGCACCCCCTATTTGTTTAGTGTTTTTAAATGTGAACATGCTCATTTATCGTATGTCATTGAACATGAACCAATTCATCCACCATGTATAATATCATTGAATGTGAGCTGTCGACCGTAAGTTTTAAACGCCATTAGTTTTATTGGTTTTAAATATGACAAAAAAATGAGATTTATTACATCTTTTCCAAGTGTTTATATACTAGTTAAAGCTAAGAAAAATGTAAAAGAATGTTCAAAGAAGAAGATTATTAAAAGGTGGCTAGCTTAAAATTAAAGAACAATAAGAAATGAAGAAGCCATTTTATTCAAGCAATGAAGCAATGGAGGATGGAGCATCCCGAATAGCCTATGAAATGAGATGAACAACCCTGTACAAAGGAAAAATGCATGGAACACTTTATTAAAAGAAGCCAAGTTCACCATAACCATAGGAGTGTGCTTTTTGAACTAATGTGTAGAATAATTTTGAAAAACTTAAAAGATTATGCTTAGAAACTTTAAGATATATAGTTTTTAGAGAATGAAATAGTGTAAAAATCCAAGTTGTATAGAAAAATGTTATAAGCATTTTAGTGAAGAAAGGTCATGCTAATCCAAAGCAATCATGGCGGTTAGTCAACTTTAAAATTATCTATAAATTGATTCTTAAGGATTTGTATGTGAATAGTATATAGACAAAAAGCTTTATAGTATAGTTTCCAAAAAAAAAAAAAACCTAAATAATTTGTAATTTGGAGCTCTATAGAGAAAGTTATGGTTGTTTGAGTGAGAAAGTTTATGAAGTGGACACCATTGATAATCTATACACACATTGAATGACCCTCTAGAACCAGTCCATCCACCACTTGAATAGGCTTAGTCACTATTTAAACAAGCCTATTCACAGTGAAAACAATGAAGATTCTTATCTAGAATGCTTTAATGGGAAATCAAAAGTGGAATGACTTACTGGAATGGCCCATTCACCCTTATAATGACTAGTTGTTCCTAAAAATAGTTAGTAATGGCTACTTTTGCATTTTGGGTGTTTCTAATAATTTAAATGAACTTAGGGCTATATAAGGGTATATAATATGACTTATGGTAGGTCACCTAACATATAACAAGTGCTAGAATAAGCTTTATCAAGCATTTAAGGCTTCAAGTCTTCCTTCCATATCTTTCTCTATTAGGTTTCACACTTATAAAGTGTGAGGATGTGTGATTATGAGTGATCTTCTTTGAGCATTATTTGTATGCCTTATGTAAGGATCATCATTGGTTAGTTTGGGATTTATTTTTGTAAAATTATATTTATGAAAAGTTAATTTGCACCTTGAACAAGTTGGAAATGGCTTTAGATAATGACCAAAAACTATCTTGCTTAGGTTGGTGTTGAGCTCAAAAAGCATCAGTTAGGTTTTTTTCTTATGTATAATAAAAAAAGAGCTTAAAGAGTCATAGGTTGGTATTGAGCTCGAAAAGTATTGGTTATGTTTCATTCTTAATAAAAAAAGAGCATAAAGATTCATATGAGCTTGCAAAAGTTTTTTATGTGCAAGCGACTTGAATATATATAGGCTTTTAATTTGCAAGTGCACAGATTGATAAGTAATAAAGTGTACTAGACTATGGATATTGTATTCATGATGATTGTATAATAAGAATTAAGCTTTTGCTTCTTATATTATTTTGAAATCCTAATTAAAAGATTGTTTAAACTAAAAAGACCAAAACTACTTTAACTATAAACAAGTTATTTGCAAGAAGACAATCAAAATGAGAAAGCAACTAGGAGTTCAATTTCACTTGTTCACTTTTTATAGTTTATAATCTTTTATCTAATTAGTTTATTCATCTGGTGTTACTATCAGGTCAATTAAGTTGTTAATTAATCTCTCTCAATTATCAATTAACATACAATAACATGTCTAACTAAAAGTCTCTCAACATAATAGTTAATTATCATGCAATCATTAAATAAAGCAATATCCTAGTCGTAATAATAATTTATAAAAGTCTCTCAACATAAAATCGACTAATGGAATTATTAAATATTATTTCATGAAAAGCCTCTATGAGCAGTCAAATCATACAACTAATTATGATTAATGGCAAGTCAATTATTAACATTAACATAATGGATGAATAAAATCAAAGACAAATTAGAAAATCATAATAAGTTAAACAAGTTCCATCTACATCTTATCTAAGAAAGAAATAGTTCATTATGGAAAGGAAAATAATCAATCTATGGTATATGGAAGTCATGATCTTTAAACCCTTAAGCCCTTGCTTGATTGTCCCTTTGATCTCTTTTTACTCCTAAGCATTTTGATTGATGGCTTGCCTCTACCTTTGGTTGGTTACTTTACTCATTAGATGATGAATTTTATATGCCTTTGCCTTCTTATATAGTGGTCTTGATTTGCCTTCTTATATAGTGGTCTTGACTATGGCACAAAACATGAACCTTGTAAGAAAGACTTAAGAAGCAATTAAAGTGGAATCAAAAGTCAAAATTTTCCCTTCATAGTAATGCACAACAATGGAAATTGATGCATGGCCATGCAAGCTCGCAATTTTTATTTTATACAATGAATTACATGGCCATGCAATGCGTCTGAAGTCCAAGTGTGAAAATGGGTTACATGGTTATGTAAAGGTTTGCATGGCAATGTAAATGCTCGACTCCACTTTTTGACTTTGATCGAATTATTGCATGATCCTATAAGGATTTCCATAGGTAGGCAAACCTTTCAAACATGCTTTTTAAGCTTCCTTCTTCCATTTTAACCCTACAAAATAGAAATACACCTATAAAGTCCTATTATATGTCAAATACATTCAAGAACACTAAGATTTAAAGGGAATAAAAGTGTAAAATGTGTACAATTATAGAAAAAAATAAGTTATATCTTAGCCTTGAGAAGATAATGGAAAGACTTTAATGAGGATACTAGAGGAGAAGATATATAGAGGATTGTTCTCAAACCTTTATAAATTATGGTGTCATTATCATTATCTAGTTCTCCATTCTTTGTGTGATCGAGCTTAAACGTTCAAATTCTGCATTATTTTCCATAGCCCTATTCAGTCAGGACTAACAGTTAATATTAGTGCCAAGCTCTTTTTAAGGAGTAATTGCAAAGGGTGAAGGTCATGGCATTATAAGAAAAAGTATAATCAATCTCCAAACTTGCCTTCTTCAATGGTATTAATTATATATATTGGAATAATCATATAGAGGTCTTGCTTGATAGTAAACTAATTGATTTATATGACATTATTAAAAAAGGAGAAAGAGTGCCTATAAAGAAATTTAGTGAAGTCTTGGTGCCTAAATTTAAAAATTAGTGGACACTTATGGAAAAGAAGGCCAATATTAAGAAATAGAAAGCTATGTATGTTCTATTCTATGCTTTCATAAGTTCCAATATCTAAAATTTCAAATGCATATCCATCAACAAAAATTTAGGACATCTCCAAACCTAATATGAAGGCATTAGTGAAGTGAAGAATAAAAAGATATAAATTCATAGTTATGAGTATAAGATCTTCAAATACAAACCACATAAGTAAATTATCAATATGTATAACTGCTTCATTAAACTAGTGAGGTCCTTTAAAGCATTGGCTAAGACATACTCTAATAATGATATGTTAGCGAAGATCCTTAGAATACTAGTTAATGAGAAATGAGAAACATAAAGAACCACCATGGAGGAAGCTCATATAATGGAAGCTTTATCTCTTATGAACTAATACGAAAGCTATTAGCTCGTGAAATCGCATTAGAGTAGCCTAATGGCGATGAAGGCTCAAATAGGAAGAATATTGGTTTCAAGGCAAAATAAGTAAGAAAATAATCCTCCTCTTCTTATTCTTCTTTATCCTCCTCATATAGTAGTGAAAGCTCTTCAAGTGAAGAAAATAAGGTAGACCTTATCACATATCAAATTCTTAAGTTTCTCTTCATTGTAATAAAAGTAACTCCTCAAGGGGAAAGAAGAAGAAAAAGAAGAAGAAGAAGAAGAAGAAGAAGAAGTCATTACATAAGCAAAATCACAAGAAAGCACTAAGAGCTAACACTTAGGATGACTTAAGCTCAATGAAAGGATATGAAAGCTAATTGGAAGAAATGATAACTTTATTTTAAGCAAAATCATAAGAACACATTAAGATCCAATACTTAGGATGACTAAGCTCATCAAAAGAATAAGAAAGCTAACTGGAAGAAAGGATGAGATTGTTCTTCATGGTTATTTATCAAATGAAAGAAGAGAGAGTGAACAAGAGGACAACAGTTAGGTAATTCCATTTGACTCACTCTCATATGATCAATTATATGAGCTCACAACATGTATGACCATATATTGTTTAAAGATTTCTAAAAAATATGAGTCTTTGAAAATCTCCTCTTTTAAGTTTAAAGATAGAATTTCTAAGTTAGAAAAGACGACTCTCGTGCTTAATAAAGAAAATTTTAATCTACAAAATTCACAAAAAGGTTTTTGAAATTTTGTAAAGAATGGTTGAAAATTTAAAGAAAGAAAACTTGAGCTTAAAGGAAAATATTTCAAAAAGAATGGAGAAGTTGAATATAAATACGAAAGCCCTTATGGATCATTTAGTTAACACGCAATAGGCTTCACTTATGCATCTATCTTTACCTTAACTCCTTCATTCATATGTCAAGTAAAGTCTAAGCATAACAGAAAATCTAGCCTTCAAAGTGCTAGAACACAATTCCTTATGTATGACTAATGCATATGTATAAATAAAAAAACCAAGAGCTAATCTAAAAGCATAAACATTTACTTGGTCACCATGAAAAGAGGCCAAACATGCGTTTATGTATAGACATTAAAGATGAAAGCAATAATGTACTTATATGTGCAAATATAAGTCAAGAGCAAATAATCAAGCATCCATATATAGACCTAGAAAATTTGATGGACATTTCTATTATGATGGTTTATATGGTCATAAGGCATACTCTTGCTATGCTAGGATAGATAATTTGAATATGACATTGTGTACTAACCTTTAAAAACCCAAAGATATGTAGGTATCTAAAACCACTTAATTTTAGGTGATTACTTATTCACCACAAAGCTTAATTTGGTAAAGTACTCAAATAGTGGTGAATGAAGAATGAGAAAAAGGGATACATGTTTTATTAGTACATTAGTAAATTATCCCTACTTATTGTTTTAAAATTGGTTGTCTATGTATCACTTCAGCAGGAGATATATGTGTTTTCCTTATTTATACTTAATGTTGCACCTATGGTTTTTTAAAATTTTGTATATGTTGTTTTACAAAGGGAGAGAACAAATTATCTTTTTAAGAGGGGAGACTAGGTTATTTTAAAAAGGGGGGGGGGGGGGGGGAATGTGTAAACTTATTTAAACTTTTTTATATGGTTTCCAAAAAGGGGGAGAAGTATTTAATGCTATGCTTATTATTTTTATCTTAAGCATCAATGTTTAGCCATCATTCAAAAAGAAGGAGAATGTTGACCTCAGGGCTTTAATGTCATTAGTTTTATCAATTTTGAATATGACAAACAATTAAGAAGTTCTAACATCTCTTATAAGTGTTATATATTAGTCAAAACCAAGAAAAATGGAAGATAATGTTTAAAGGAGATGATTCTTAAAAGGAGGTTAGCTGAGAAATTAAAGAATAAGAATAAATAAAGAAGCCAATTTATTCAAACAAGTAGGCAAAGATGAATAACCCTATTTAAAAGATGGACCAACCTTGTTAAGTCAAGTTTATAAATCTACAATAAGATGAATTGCCATGTATAAGAAAAAGAGGCATGATACACCTATTTAAAAGAAGCAAAGTTCACCATGCCTTTAAAAGAGTGCATTTTGAACTGATGTGTAGAATAATTTTGGAAGACTTAAAAAGCCTATAACATATGGTTAAAAATATTCTAAAGAATCAAGTAATATACAAATTCAAGTTATTTAAAAAAGTTTATGGATATTTTAATGAAGAAAGGTAATGTTAAATCCAAAGCTATCATGCAAATAACTTAACTTTAAAATTCTCTATGGATTAATTTATAAAGAGTTAGGTTGGACTATTTATGGAGTATCTTTAAGTTTGGTTTTTAATAACATAAATGAATTACAATCTAAAGCTCTATACATAATGTTATGGTTGTTTGAGTGAAATGAGTTCATGTAAGGGACACCATGAATAACATATAGCATTTGAACAAGCCCATTTAGCATTTGAGCATACTTGTTCATAGTGGACAAAAATGAAGATTTTCATCTAGATTACTTGAACAAACTAGCATAAGTGGAATGAGTTACTAGAATGGCCCATTCACTCTTATAATAGAAAGTTTTGCCTAAATAATAATAATAATAACTAGTTTTACATTTTAGGTGTTTCCAACCATTCAAAAAGACTTAGGGCTATATAAATGCATATAATATGACCTATGGTAGGTTGTCCAACTTATCACAAGTGCTAGAACAAGCTTCTTCAAACATTCAATGCTTTAAAACTTCCCTCCCTTTCTTTCTTCATCTATTGGGTTTCAAACTTATAAAGGATTAAGGTATGTGATTATAAATGATATTCTTTGAGCATTATTTGTATATCTTATATAAAAGATCATCATTAGTTAGTTCAAAGTTTAGTTTATAAAGTTCTATTTGTGAAAGGTTTAATTTGTACTTTGAACAAGTTAGAAAAGGCTTAAGGTAGTGCTTAAAAACTATCTTGCTTAGGTTAGTGTTGAGATAAAAAAAAAAACACTGGTTAGGTTTCTCTCTTAAGTCCAGTGAAAAGAAAGTGTACATGATCATAATTTTTCAAAAAAAAAAAAAAAGGATAAGCTATATCTTAGCCTTTATAAGACAATGGAAAGGCTTTAGTAAGGATACTAGAGGAGAGGATGCCAAAAAGATTGTTCTTGACCCTCTATAAAATTATAGTGTCATTTTCATTTTCTCCTTCTCCTTTCATTATGTGTGACTGAGAATCAAAGTTCAAATTTCATATTATTTTTAATATCCCTATTTACCCCTTTTATAGGGCTTTGTACAGGGCTAATATAAGCCACCTCAAATATCATGTTCCCTTAAATGGGAGATACCCATCTATCCTATATCATCAAATATGAGCCAACTGATCCATCATATGCTTTTGAATATGAGGCACCCATCCATCCTATATCATTGAAGGTAAGCCATTTAATCTATCTTATTCCTTTGAATGTCATGATAACCATCCATCCTATATCATCAGATGTGATCCACGTCAACTATCTTCTTCCTTTAAATAAGAGACACCCATCTATTTTGTATCATTGGATGTAGCCCAACTCATTTATCCTATTCCTTTGAACATGAGCCACCAATCTATCTTTTATCATCAAATGTGAGCCAACCCATTTGTGCTTTTCCTAATCTATGGTTTCCATATGGTTTCATCTCAAGCTTGATTTTTGTTATGATTTTAATGTTTAGACTTTGTGCTTTTTGTTTTCTTTCTTTGTTGTCTCTTTGTTTTGCCCTTAGGCCACCCTCTTAGTTTTCCTTATTTTGCCTTACGTTTCTCTCTTGTTTTTTTGGTATTTTGCCCTTAGGCTTCTCTCTTGGTTTTCTTTATTTTACCTTTAGGATTTTCTCTTAGTTTTTTTTATTTTACTCTTAAGTTTCTCTCTTAGTTTTCTTTATTTTGTCCTTAGGCTTTTCTCTTAGTATTCTTTGTTTTGCCTTTAAGCTTCTCTTTTAGTTTTCTTTATTTTGCCATAACTTCTCTCTTAGTTCTTCTTTTTGGCATTATGGAGCCATCAAGGATCCTTCTAGATTTTACTTATCTCATGCTATGGGGGATTGTCATTTTTTTTCCGCTTTTGGCTAGTCCTTCATTAATTTTTTAGGCATTTCTCATTCTCTTACTAGTGATTTGTTTTTTTAGGTATTCTCGAAATCCACTTTGCTTGTATTCCTTTCTCTTTTTTTTTTCTTTTCCTTTACTTTTTCTCTTTTCCTTTTCTTTTTCTTCTTTCCATTTCCTTTTTCTCCTTCCTTTTTCTTTCCTTCTACTTTTTCCTCTTCCTCTTCCTTTTCCTTTTCCTTTTCATTTTCTTTTATGTTATTTTCTTCCTCTTTTTTTCCTTCTTTTCCTCTTCTTTCTTTTCCTTGTCCTTTTTCTTCTTGTTTTCCCATTTATACATTTTAATGGTCTATATATATGAAGCCACTATCTATATAGACATTGGATCAAGGACAAAAAGGGTAGCATGCAAATAACTAGTTAAAAAGCCTTTTAGTATTTTGTACAAATAATTTCGTCATTTATACAAACAACTAAAGGATGTATAACCCCTTAATATGGGCCTTCTTTTCATTTTGCACTTAGCTTTCAAAACTACTTTTCATTTTCTTTCAAATTTCCTAGCTTTCTTATTCACTTTTAGGATTTGTAACCATGTAGTCGATGCCACCCCATTCCTAGAGTCTTTGATGCCATTATTGCTAATTCTTACTATGAATTATTCACTTGTCGATGTCTTAATAGAATTAATAATTAGGTATGACTTTGATTTTACATTGTCCTACAATTTTCATTTAGCCTAAGACCTTTTAAAAGGTCTAGGCATGCTTATCCGTTTGGTGTATGATTTACCCTTCTCATTTATTTGAAGATGCATCGAGCGAGGTACGACATGACATCTTTTATTTTTCTTTGCTTATTATTTTATTTTTTTATTAGTTCCTACATGTAGATTTTGCTAGTATGTATTATTGAAATTATGTTTACATTACATACCTATGTTGTTTGTCTCTAAAATTTACATTGAATAAGGGTAGCATAATATTGATTTTCTGGTATTGATGTGCTTTATTTGAGATTTCCTAAAATGATTAATTACATATATGATCATGTACATTTATATCTCTTTTATTATTTGTACGGTCATTCTATGTTTGTGGTTGCTGCTAATTAGGATGGTAAGGGGCTATATAGACCTTATTGTGGTTTATATGGATTACTTTCTTAGTTGTACAACCTATTAACATTGTGTTAAACTTAGCGATTACTTTGTAATGGTTTTCTTTGATGTAGATTGCATGTCCATCTCATTTCATCTCTTTGTTATGCTTTCTAATTATTACTTATTGATGTTTATCTTGTGACAATCATGTTACTTATTGATGTTTATTGTATGACTACTATTCTTATTATGCTTGTTCTTCCATTATGTTGTTATTGCTTGACTTACTACTTTTTTGTCTTTTTCCTTAAGGTGATATGGCTTTCGCCAAGGTGGGCTGGGTCATGACACTAGTGTCCACCTAGTTCAGAGGTCTTGATGTATAAGTTAAAGACTATATGGCATTGATGGGGCTACTTTCATTCTTTGGTTCCCTTTTACTTGTGCCCTAATAAGTGATAGACTTAAAGGCATTGCCTTATAGAGTGATGGATGGCCAACATCCACAACCTCCACATTTCACAAATTTTGGAGATGACTCTCACCTTGGGGGACTTCACATGTATGATCATGATCAATTGCTCTAGCCTCCCTCTCTATGTAGATGCTTGCCCCTTTTGAAGAGAATATGTAAGATAGCTAGTAGGGTTCATCCCCTCACTAAAAGGGAAAAAATATTTCATTCATTCGAGCTTTTTGAGTGGAGTGCTAGAGCTTAAAGTTAAATTTTGACAAGGTGGTGGATCAGGTGGCTTTCAATTTCAAGCTATATGTTATGTTCGAGATATTATTCTCCATAGTATGAGATATTTTTAAGATTTGTTTACTCCCTACCCTATAAAACTTATTATTGGTAAAATAATTAAATTAGGGCTCTACTATTATGGTCTGCCTTCATTATTTTTTAGATTGCTATTGTAAGAGTTATCTTATATAAATGGCCCTTTGAGAATATTTAAGGTATTTCTCTAAATCTGTCCTATCTTATTCTTTTTATTACCTTTATTACATATTTCTCTCCATACTTATTTTCCCTATTATATTGATTAGGCTTAGGCCATTGAGTTAGGACTTGCTAAGGAAAATGTTCAATCCTTAGTATAAAGTTCTACAATCTTCACTTTTGGAGATGGAGTAGGGTTCACCATCCTAAGAAGTTGGTTGCTGTTCTTTACACCTTTTTTAATGGCTTATAGTGGGATCAAGCACTTGTTCCTACATACATAGCCATGTAATTAGTTCCATCACAATATGAAAAATTATCAAACACATATAGTGCATTTATCCACTTTTTATTTTGTTGCTTTGCCTTAACTTGCATGCACTATTAAAGACATGGTGTGAGGATTGGGTAGCTACTAAGGCCTGTTCTTATGATCAGCGTCTCATAGTTGGTCATTCCATTTAAGAGCAGTACCTATGTGATTGCGTACTCTTATAGAGGGTGGGATTGATAATAATGTGTACATGTTCTATGGCATCAAACTTCTAAAAACTTATGAGGATAAGGCCCCTTAGAAGGTAGGCCAGGTGATATACTTATTGCTAGCATGGCCAAATATAATGATTGGATATCTAAGGCACTCTTAAAGGTCCTTCATGTTATAATTGCTTGCTTTGCCTCCGTTCATCATTTTTATGAGGTTGAGGTGATGATACTTTTCCATGAAAATAAAGAGATAAAAGCTCATGCAGAGAAGATGCCTTTTAGTTGCCTATAAAGAGGACCTTAAAATAAGCTCACACATTAAAGACTTTAGGGCTGAAGCTAGTTATGATGGGTAAGATGGATCCATTTTCCAACAGCATGGCTGAGTTTGATGTACTAATGCAATAGATGTGTTGTTAGTGTTAGAGTTGACTCGATTGTTTTTTACTTTTAAACTTGAGGTGACCATTTTTTTTATTATTTTGATATTGCTACTTCCTAGTTCATTAACTTCATTCTTCTTATATTGATTCTTTAAGTTCAACTGTAGCACTTGATGAACTTGAACATGACCCTAAACAAGACTTACAGCTACCACACTAGGGAGCTATAAGTAATGTGTTAAAATGTGTGCATGTTGTGTTCATGCGCATTGAATGTGCCATGTGCCCTAACCATCTAAGCTCTTCCTTTTAACATTGCAAAAGGAGATTGTGAGGAAAGATTAAGAGTTAAGGGATACTTCATAGAGCTTGCTTAGGTTTAAGAGTGCTTGGATGACTTAGAGGTGACCACAAGGATAGAGAGAGAAAGAGAGAGAAAGAGTTTGGTCGATGACCTACACTTCATGTATCTATGTGTAAAACTTTATGCTCCTAAATGATTAATTACTAAGTTTTACTATTTGAAAAAATAATAATGATTTGGTGAGTGGAAACTTAATGAATAAAAACAATAATCAAATTCCAAAAACACAATTAATAATCAATTATTTTTAAAATATATTACAAGTACAAAGATTAACTTATGCAAGTGTAAATGCAATAAATTATTTGATTTTTCCATGACCTTGCATGCCAAACACTAGTTCCAATAATTCAAATGAATCAAATGGCATTTGATTTCACTGGCCAACATATAACTTGTGATTCATTTGATCAATTAAGATGTGTCATAATAAGACATGTTGGTCACTTTGTCAAGTGATTTGCAAGTGTTTGACAAATCGGTCATAACATTTTTTTAGTTCCACATACAAGTGTAAATTCACAATGGTATATCAAGTAATCTTTAAGATCATGTATTTCTCACTTGGCTTGTATTCACATGTAAAATGTCAATTCATTTTCATGTACACATAATATAATCCAATCATATCTTAAAATCACACGTATACACATTAGAATCTAATTTCGACTTTTACTTACCTTTGATGCAACCAAATTTTATGGTAGGTTTGAACCTTTTATTTGTCTTTATCAATGTGCTGATGTCACTAAAATATAATACATACATGATTACAAATGTGTCAAGATGAGTTTGCATGTTTGATATGCAACTATAGTCATATTCAATGTAAATTGATTAAGTACTTATGGTTGTTATTCTTACATTGTAGCCTATCCTTGTTACATTTTAACCTTAATAACTCTTGCTTTATTTATCCAAATGGCTTAATTCTATTTTTAATTACACTTAACATATAAGGTTATAACTCATTCAAACTCATATCAATATAAGTCTTGTAAAAAATGTCGTTAATTTTTGAATTCTATCATTTTCGTATGTGATCATAATTTGATCAGGTCATATAATTTTGGCCATGTCCCAAATTGTACAAATCCATTTGCAAAAATGATTTACCATTAGTTACTAAAGACATAAAGGAACATTTTTCATTCTTTACACTTTATCTAATTCAATAAATTCAAAAATTAGTCATAATGAAGGAGTAATATCTCTTCACCTATAAAATATTTAGCAAACTTGTTTTACAACAATCTAGATGAGATATAAGTCTCCAACTTTCATGCTTTTCACTTCACCTAATTTGCATTAAATGGCCATGAAATTCTAGTAAATAGAATCAATGAATTAAGTTGGTTTCCATATGTTTAGGGATAATTATAATCAAGGAGCAATATCTTTTCATCCATAACAAATTAAACAAATCTATTTTTTTAGCATTTAGAAGTTGTATAACTTTCATGTTTTACACTTTTTGTAAATTAACATATAAGGTCATCAAAATATATGAAAATGCCAAACTGAGGAGGTTTAAGCAAGTTATGAACTAGTCCTAATCAAGGAGCCATATCTCTTCACACACAACAAATTAAGCAATACTATTTTACATGCATTTAGATGGCATAAATCTACAACTCTCACATTTTACACTTTCCTTAATTCCTCTTCTAAAGTTATGAAATTATGGATGTAATAGTTTGCTCCAACAATAAAACCTACACAATTCAACTCTTGTATTTGTGATGCTTCTAACAACTTCCATACATGAACTCTGGCTATAATTACTCCATAGTTCCTACTAATTAGCATGTTTAACATGTTATGAAGGATGAATTTCATATGAAAAGAAGATTAAATCACTTACCTTTTTGCCATAAATGAAAAAGCTTAAGATTTCTTCCCAGCTAGCTTTCTTCATCATCATCATCATCCTTTATATCTTTCTTTCTTTGCTTTCTCTTTCTTTAGTCCCTCCTCACATTTTTTTCTCTTTAATCTGCTCCTAAAAGAAGAGAAATTAAATTTATATACCTGCTATAATATGATAAAATCATGGTAGCTTGCTACAATTGGTTGGAAGTTCAATTTTTCTCTTTTAGTCCCTTTCCTTCATTCCTTCATCACCTCTATCTATCTACTAGTTCTCATATGCTCCTTATACTTTTAGGAAGTTCCAAAAGGTCATTATTTAAGATATTATAACATGCACATAACATATGACAATTTGCATGCAACTATCCAAATATCACATCTATGTTCAAGTGCCCCAATGTAATGGTGCAAGTGTTATCATCATGCATATCAAATGCACATATCTAAATGATCATTTATGTAATGCATATGTTCATGTGGGATTGCAAATCATTTATGCAATGGATGTGTTTATGTGAGAATGCTAATGAATCATGATAAGGATGTTTCACTTTCTTCCCCTCTTATAAAGAATTTCATCCTCAAAATTCAATACCTGTAAACAATTATGGGTATTTTCATTTCACATTCTCTTTAATTTCCCAGGTCGCCTCTTCTTGTGACTGTTTTCTCCAGAATACCTTTGTAATGACCATTTTCATTTACAAAACTCATAGCATCCATGTCCAAAAATACTTATGCATAAAGGTTTTATTCATCATACATACACAATCAAACATGTATTTAATGTACATATATGTTATATAATGTCAAGACTAGTGACCATAACTAGTTCCTATCTAAATGTATGTACATGACACAAGGAGTGAGAGAGAGAGTTGGAATTCAGTCGTGACCTATGGTCCATGTGTCTCAATGCAAAACTCTAAGCACCAAAGTGTCCAATCCCTATTCTTCGGTATCTGAAAAATATAATTGCTACTCAATGAATAAAAACAATAATCAAATTCTTATGGCACAACTAACATAAGAATATCATTAAGATGTATTACAAGTATAACAATTGACTATGCAAGTGCAAGTGCAATAGATTTATTTTTGTGTCATGACCTTACAAGGCAAATAATGCTCCCGGGAATTCATGTGATACAAGTGACATTTGATTTTGTTGGCCAACATATAACAAGTGATTCATTTGATCAATAACATATGCCAAAAGGACCTATTGGTCCATCTTCTACGTGATTAATAACATGTGCCAATGGGACATATTAGTCCATCTTCCACGTGATTTGCAAGTGTTTGACAAGTCAGTCACAATGTCCTTTTAGTTCCATATGCAAGTGTTTATAACAATGGTATACCAAGTAATCAGGGAGACCATATAATTCTCACTTGACTTGTATTCATATGTAAAAGGTAACAATTGAATCACATATACATGTAATAGGACATAATCACATCATAAAATTATCACACAAATACACATTGGAATCTAATTATCATTTTTACTCACCTTTTGATGTGACCAACCTTTATGGTAGGTTTGGTTCTCTCTTTAGGGCTTCCTCAAAGTTTTTAGATCCTAACATTTGACACATACATGGTTATAAGTATGTCAAAATGATTATGAATGCTTGGTATACAATTATGGCATGATTCATGCGAGTGGACATAGTGTTTATGCATATTTTCCTTATAAGGCGGCCTAAGCTTGCTACACTCTCACAACAATAACTTTAGATATAGTTATCCAAATAACTTGATTCTTCTTTAAAAACAACTAGACACATAATGAGACATCATATTCGAATCTTAGGCCAATATCAGACACAGAAAATGTGATGAATTTTAAAATTTTTCCCCATTGCAATGTCATCTCAGTCTGAGGAGGTCTTACATTCCTGGGTGTATCTCAAATTCTACAAATCCAATTGCAATAATAATCTACCATCAGTTACAAAAAATATAACTAAAATTTTTCATGTTTTACTCATTGTCTAATTCAGTTTATGAGGTCACCAAAACAAAGGATTGATCTCAGGGTGAGCAAGTTTGTAACATGTTGACAAATAGTCATGACGAAGGGACAATATCTCAACAACCATGTTGGTTTCGGAAAAAATATTTCATAATTTTTTAGATCAGACATAAATATACAACTTTTAAGTTTGGACCATCATTAAATTCTGAATCTATGGCCAACTAATTCTTAGAAAATAGAATTAAAAGAAAGGTGGAGTTTCATCTGGGTACAGGGTAGTCCCAATCAATGAACCATATATCTTTCCACACAACAAATTAATCAAAACTGCTTTACAAGTATTTATATGGGATATAATTCTACAAATTTTGTGTTTTAAACTTTGTCAAAATCAGAACATAAGGCCATCAAAATATAAGAAAACAGAAAGACTAAGATCATCTCAGTTGGTTGTAAACCAGCCCTAATTAAGGAACAATAACTCCTCACACACACCAAATCAAGCAAAACTGTTTCATATGAATTTATATGGGATATAAAGCTACAACTTTCATATTTTGAGCTTTCCCTAATTTCTCTCCTAGTGTTATGAAATCATGGGTACAAAATCCTATTCTAATAGCAAGATCCAACACAAACAACTCTTGTTCTCTTGGATTTTGACTTCCATCCAAGAGCTCTGCCTCAATTTTTCCATAATTCTCACTAATCATGCATGATTAACATGTCATGAGAGGTTAATTTTAGTTGAGAAGAAGATAAATTAACTTACTTATTGTCCCATAATTAGAAAACCTTAGGATTTTTTCCTAGGCAGTCCACACTTCTTCCTCTCCTTGTTGTTGTTGTTGTTGTTCTTCTTCCTTTCTTTCTTTCTTCCTTAGCTCTCTCTCTCTTATGCTATAACTCATATCTAACCCTTTAATTATGATCCTAATAGGTCAAAAATTCCACTTGTAAGCCTATTGTAATAAGACAAAATCATGGTGTTGCATTCTTATTGGTTGGAAGTTTACTTTCCTCTTTTAGTCTCTCATCTTCTCTCTTTAAGCACTTCCATCTAACTACTAATTCTTATATGTTTCTTATACTTTAAAATAAGCTCTATAACACCATTATTTATGATGCTATAA
>CATIWR010182157.1:0-22554 GCA_949677035.1 Omphalea diandra | reverse complement strand
CAACAAACTCTGACAGCTCTCTATAGAACTGTGACGTTATACAAATTTTATATATATATATATATATATATATATATATATATATATATATATATATATATTCAATCAATCAATATACATAACTATAAAAAATTATCATATAATTTAATTTTTTTATTTAGTCCTTATAATTTAGTTTATAATGAATATATATTATTAATTCAAGTCTCAGAATTAATTTTGAATAATTATTATTATTTTATACTATATTGCAAAAAGTTACCATATTGAAAAATTATAAATAAAAAATTTAAAAAATTAATTATCATATAAAAATATTTTCTAAATAAAAAATTAAAAATTTTAAATAGTAAAAATTCTAAAAAAATTTTAAATAGGAAATTAGAGAAATTTAAAAGGTGAAAATTTTAAACAATTTTTAAACAAGAAATTAGAAAAACTTAAGAAGTAATAATATTAAATAAGAAGCTAAAATTCAAAATTTCAAGTATATAAAAACTAGCAAGCATTGTAATAAATTATTAGAAATTATTTCATATAAATTTAATAATTTTTTCCTTAAAACTATGTTATACAAGGTTGAAAGTATAAATCAATAAATAATATTTTATTATAATGATCTCATATATGTATATATAATTTGTAATTATTTATTAATTTTATTTTTTATTATGAAATACTTAATATTATTTATTTGATTGATTATCATGAATTACTTTACTCAAATTTAATAAATTTTCTCTCTTGAAATTGTGTTACATAAAATTGAAGGTATGAATTAATAGACAATCATTTGTTATAAATATTTCTCTACATAATTATAAATTTTGAGAAATTCATGTTCCTATTTTATTTACTTGCTAATAATTTTAATAAAATAGTAATTAACCATTCAATTAATTATTTATTTATTTAATAAAATTAAATATTAAATTTATTTAAAATTTACTATTATAATCATCCCACGCAATGCACGGGTTTACGACTAGTATATTGTAAGTGACATCGTTAATTAAAAGTGAGGGTGATCACTTAGCACTATTATAAGTTTATTGTTTCTTTTTCAAAATATGTCGGGACATGGAACCCTATTTTCCACCTCATTTCAAATATCTTTTTAATATTAAAAACAAAATTTCTATTCTAATTAACAAACCCTCTCACAATTTCTATTCCAAATTTTCTATAAAATCTATAAAATTCAAAAATCTGTAATAATTTGGAAGTGATTTTATTTATAGCTCATAAAACTAAGAAGTTTCTCTCATTTGTTGATTTTGATCATTAATTTAAAGTCTTTTATTTGGTGAGAAGACTTGTCTTGGAGCCAAGGTAACTATAAATGGATTGGGAATGCATATCATAAATGGGTCGGGTCTTCCCTTGCTTGTTCAAGTCTAAGTTGGGGCAAATGAATATGGTTTCGAGTGATCAGATTTTTTTGATTTGTGTATAGTTATGTATTGAATGTATTTGCTTTTCTATATAGATGTTAAGTTTTGATGGTCTCCCAATCCAATGCTCCATTTATAAAGTTGATATATGTTTCGAATTTTTGTTAGTGGTCGCATTTTGGTTTGTTTTTGGCATTTCTGAGTTTTGCTAAGTTTTTATGGTATGGTATCTATTTGAAAATTTTTATTTGCACTACTTAGTTTTTCTTTGTTATAACGCGTTTATATTTTCATTTGCTTAGAGATTTTTACTATTTATGTCAGGTAAATTGACTAAGACTATGAAGTTAGTAATATACTATGGAGACACTGGTTGAGTGAGGATAATACGATTTATGAAGGGGGGCAAGAGAGATAAAATAGAAATAGATTTATAATAGAATGACACTAGCTTCAGGATATGCATATAGTTGCAGTGTGCTGTATAAAATTAATGGATTGAGTGGTAATGAGAGTTATGAATTAATTGAGAATGATCAGAGTGTGGATAGTATGTTAGGGGATAACAATAATTATTCCTATATTGAACTATATTGTATAGAGAATTATGCTCCTTTAACTGTTAACTATGGGCAAAGATCCATGGAATGTGAGGTACAAGATGAAGGTCATATTAATAGGTAGGTGACAGTGTGCAGGATGATAATGACCAAGATAAAGGTTATGTTGAGGTAGGATAACAGTGTACAATATAAGGTCACGTTGAGGTAGGATGACAGTGTGCAAGATGAAAGTCATGTTATGGATGAGAGTGAAAACATTAAATACTAATCAGGGTGTGGAGATGAATGTTAAGCATGAAACTGAGGTTTGTAGTGGACAAACTGAAAAAGGAAATGATGTAAGTGAAGACAATGAACAAAATGATAGTAATTACCAAGTTAATGAAGATAGTGAAGGTGATAATTTATCTACTTTGTTAGAGCCATGTTGGTTGTATGATAATTACGAGGGAACTGATGATGATATTTTCACTCATGGTAGAAATAATGTGGGGGAAAGTAGAGATGTAGCTGAGACTACCATAGGTTAGGAAAATGCTAACAATATACATAATGCTGCAACAAATGAGAATGAACACTTGAATGAAGAGGATTACATAGAGTTTTATGAAAAAGCACCTGATGAAGATGAATTATATAGTCTATAAGGTTCAGATATTAAGCAAGAGACATTTTTTAGATTTTGATGAAACTTATGGCATGAATGACCCCCACTTGTGTAAAGGAATGAAATCACTAGTTATAAAGTATTAGAAAAGCACTTAAGAAGCAGGTCGTTAAGAAAGGATTTTCATACATTTTTTAGAAGAACTCTACGAGGATCATAACTATGTGCAAGATCCATGTATTTAACAAGGGGCAAACAAGTACATTTCAAATTAAGACTTGGAAGCCAGCTTCAAAGGATTTCAATAATAATTTGTTTACCTCAAAATATCTATCAAAAAAATATTTAAAAGACTTGAGCGATTACCCTGAATAGGGTGTAAATGTTATGCAAAAGAAGATTTAGGAGTAGAGGTCTTTATTCAAGCATGTTACAGGGCTAAGAGAGCTATAAAATCTGTGAATAAGGGTGACATAAAGAAGTAGCACATAAAAGTTAAGGGATTTTGACAATAAAAAATATAAATCCTGATAGTATGGTCAAAATCGAATGTGAACAAGTATTGAAAAGTTTCATTAAAGAAAAAGAAGAGTTTGAAGAGGACCAACTAATTACTAAGGTACATACATTTGTTTCTATGTTTATATATATATATATATAGACACACACACACATTAGATTTGTAGCATAAAAGCAAGTAACGTTTTCAGAAGTTAGGCCTATAATTGGCCTAGATGGATGTCACTTACTAATACATTTTGGAGGACAATTATTATACGTTATTGTAAGAGATGAGAATGAGAATATGTTTCTATCACAACAGCCAGAGTATATGTTGAAAACTAGTCATGTTAAATATGGTTTCTCCAGCTTATATTTAATGATTTTAGCAGACCTGAAGAGATAAAAATGGTTTCATGTCTGACAAGCAAAAGATGAGGATTGGTTGCATATTATTTCTAATTCTTGTTATATATTGCCATGTTTACAAGTTACTATTTTATTTGTAGGGATTGGTTGAAGCCTTTGATGAACTTATGCCAAATATTGAACACATATTATGTTAAACATATGCATGAGAACTTCAAAAAGACACATAGAAGGTTGGAGTATAAAAAGAAGATGTGTTTTGCAAATATGACTTTAATATGTTTATTTGCATTTTAATTTGTTATTAAACATGTTAAGTTTGCACTTGTTTACATTTTTTGTTGTTTTACTTATTACAACATTCGTAACAACAAAAAAGAGGTTTCAAGATGAATTCAAAAGCTGAAAGAATTAGATGAAAGGGCATATGATTGGATAATGAGGCACGATCTAAATAATTCGTCATTGTCTCATTTTCAATTCATACAAAATCAAATACCTTGCAAAACAAGTTCTTCAACTCTTATTTGAAAGTTGGAAGAGATATGCCCATTTTGAACAAGTTTGAATGGATAAGAAGGAAACTCATAAAGAGATTCCATGTAAAGCATTCTGCCATAATGAAGTATAAAGGGGAGATAACGTTCTAGAAAGCCTTGAGAAAATCAAATTAGAGGCAAGAAATTATTTTAATATACCAGTAGAAGAGAAGAAGTATGAGGTTAAGTTCTATGAAACCTAAAATATTGTAAACATCATTGAAAAGACTTGCAGCTGCAGGAGGTGGGACTTGATATATTTCAAGCATATATGGAGTTCTGCCATCTTTTGTAATAAAGAAAAACCTGGGCAGTAAGCACACCAATACTACTCAAGGAAAACATATCTTGTTGTCTACAGCCTTATAATCAACCCTGTACCAAGTGAGCAAGAGTAAGAAAAAATTGAGCTTCCTTATAGTTAATGTTCAATTGCAAGAAAGCCTAGTGGAAGGCTAAAGAAGAAAAGGATTAGAACCCCTGATGAAGTTAGGAACCGTTTCAGAATATCAAGAGTTGGTAAAAAGCAATTCTGTAAAAATTATGGTAAAAAAAGGCTATAACACAAAGGATTACAAAGCAGCAATTATTGGTGAGATTGGTCAGTAGAAGAGGACGAGGAAGAAAATGCAAGGTCAACTAGCAAATGAAGCAATCTTTCATCTTCCATACAGGTTGCTTTTGTTATATGCTTTACATTATATTTATGAAACTTGTTTGGATAAAATATGCAGCTTATCTTTAATTTCATTTAAATGGTGTAGAGGGAATAAAGCCAAAAAAAAAAGGAGGAAGTCTAAAGAAATGACGAGTTTCATCTTCACAACATATCCTTGGCACTAACTAGTTATGCCATTTATGTAATTAAAAGTACTGTAATTTATGTTTTAAGACTAAAAAAAATAGGAAAAATTAAAATTTATAAGATGAAATTAGGAAAATGGCAACCAGAGTTTCATCGTCTCAGCCTATCCTTAGACTAATTCTGCAACTATAATTTGTAATTTATGTTTTAAGACTGAAAATATAAAATTTAATTTTCGATTTTTTATGATGAAAATTTCTTCCTCTGAAATCATGAAAATTTGAAATTGAGTTATGTAAAATGAAATTAAGAATATGTCAACTAGAGTTTCTTCCTCATAATCAATGAGTAACATACCTCCTATATTAAGGTTAAAGGCAAGGGATAAAAGGTTGCAAATTCAAGTATTTCAATGAAGCTTGACATATTCAACAATACAAAGAGAGCAACAGATGCAAATTTTATAAATGGACAAGGCAAAATGAAGGTACCAAGAGTATTACCAAGGAAAATATCTCAAAAGCAATGTGAAAACCTCAATAGAGTGATATAAAAATAGTTTGAAATGACTTGTGATGCTATCTTGTTTACATTTAAAACTTTACAATGGTCATAGTTATTAGTGACCTAAAAATAACTCATAGTGAATGATATTGCCATCTTTTTTATATTAGCATATCTATCAATATTTTGTGTATCATATCACCATCTTTTTTATATTGGCATATCTATCAATATTTTGCGTATCAGATCGAGATTTCATAAGAGATTAATATTTCATTTTGTTATATTTGGTTAGGTATAATTATTTTATTTATGTTCTTCCATATATTATGATCAAAGAAAAGCTATTATGAATGAAATAAATTTAACATGTCTCACTATAAAGTAAGATTAATTTATGGTAAAACAAACACTTTACTTGGACATTTTCACTAACACTTGTTACACATTGCCCAAATGACTACCTTCACTCAGGCATTTTCACAAATATTTGTTATAAACAAACAAGCTGAACAAACATTGTCATTCCACTTATTATGGCAAATACAGAGGATTGCTTACATTTCTCTCCCCTAAATTAATATAAGTTATGATAAAACAACCCATGAATATAAGCTCATTTCTATTTTGATAGTTGGAACAATTAATAATTCATCCTCATATGGCCCAATTCTATCCTTTAAGATCGAGATTACCTCTAAGCCCTCTAGGTTTTTCTTTTTGTAAATCCATTTGAAACACTTTCTACCATCTTTACATCCCCATCCTCACCGATGATATCAAACTATGGTTAAACTTTCGCACAATTCTTTCGTGATTCATGCTAGATTGTGAAGTTTCAATTGTATTGTCATTCTGGAAAATTAATGGTGGATCAAGAAAGTTAGATGTTTGTAATTTGTTAGATAATATATATATAACATATTATTTTTTGTAAGTAACATTATAATACTATAAATGAATAACTAATTCGTTTATTTGTAAATAGAAATAAAAATTATTAAAAAACTATAAAATTGAAAATTAAAAGATTAGGACTAAAACATAATTTGTATATATTATTTATTTTAAAAATAAGTATTATTTACTCAAACATATATTGTATAGTTAATATTTCAATATAATATAATATAAATGAACTTATTTTCTCAAACGAAAAATATGCTAATAACTAATTATTAAAAATAAAAATTATTAAAAAAATATATAAAATTTATGATTAAAAAATTAAGAATGAAAATAATTTTGATATATCATTTACTTTAAAAATAAATATTATTACTCAAGTACATATTTTATAATGAATAATTTAATTATAAATATATTTTAAATAATATAAGCTAATGAATAATTAATTTATTTAAAAATGAAAATAAAAATAATTAAAAGCATTTATAACTAAAGAATTAAAAAGTAATGTTAAAAAACAGTTTTATATATTATATATTTTAAAAACAAATATTATAATTGTAAAAACATTTTTTATATTTATACATAATGTATTAAATTATAGATGTGTAACCTGAGAATTATGCTATTTCCTGGTGGGTTATGGTGGACAGCGACACCGACACTATAGAAGTACGGAGGACACGACAATTACCCAATGCTTAACATGATCTATGTAAATATGAAATAAAATAAAACTGCTCCGCTATTGACACTAGACGACACGAATTCATAATTAAAATTAAAATTGAAATGCTTGGTGGTTTAGAAGGAAAGGAATGGGTAATAAGCATTTCATAGATCAAAACTAGTCTCAAAAGACTTGTCATAAAAATGAAAATAATTAAATAACAAACAGTCTATTAAACTAATCATAGATAAATATCAAATTTCCTACAGGTTATATATCTTCTTACCCGATATATGGTACAAGAAGAAGCAGCTCCATGAATCAATTTATGTTCTGGACTCAGACACCAACGCCAACGTGTCGCAACCAATTAACAAAGACCCCTTCATTTAGGGGAAGAGGCTTGCTCGGTTGACATTAAACTAGTAATTGATTATCCGTTTTGCCACCAGGTACCAACGTCTACCGTGGTACTATCGTTTTCGCCAGACTAGTTTACAGTCAAATTTACAGAAAAGTACAGAGTCAGATAAAACATTATTTAGCCCGCCCTTTGCCTTTCTTTACAAGTCTCCGTTTTCCTCCTTTTTTATTCTCAGTGATGGTGACATCATTGCTCTTGCGTCTCAAATTTGGCCGAGGCAGATCCTGTGATAACCCTTCATCATCCATGCTAGAACTGTTTTGGGAGCCTATGGCTGCAATGCCATCCTCATTTAAAATGGTCACTTCCGTACTTAAATGCTCTGTCATCTTCTCATGGTCTAGATTGACAGGAATGTGAAGCTCATCAGACTGCTTCGAATTTTGCTCTCCACGTGGTCTCGGAGACAAACTAAAAGCAGGAATAAGGTTTTAATAAGCATCATTTATACATATAATATTGCATTCGAAAAATTTTATCCAAAAAAAGAAAAGGAGAAACTCTTATCCACCTAGATCCTGAAGAAGGGAAACCATTAGCAGTAACTGCACCATTTGTTCCAGTAATTCCCTCCAATGTAGAACGCACCATTTCGTGCGATCTTGAATCTGGGATTGCATATACATGAAAGATTAGTTTGACAATGAGTACTGGCAAACAACACTCCACCTCCAAACAGAAGAAACTTAAAAATTATGTTCAATGAACAGAATTCTTGGATTTATATATATGCTGTTAGTCTACACCCTAATTCATGGATTTAAAGGATTCTACATATCTCATCATTAATTAAATGATTTACTATGGTTAAATCATCAGGTTTAAACTCTTACCTTGAGTATCTCCTCCCACTATAGAGTTCAAAGGTTGTCCATCCCCATCAGCATCCTTGGGGCCATTAGCAGCAGCAGCATCCATGTCACCACTATAAAACATGGAGAGATGTAGTCATGAGAAAAGAAATGACGTTACAACTTCACATGAGTACACACAAAAGGGAAAGAGAGAAAAGAAGGTAAAAGTAAGGAAGCTCACCTTTGTGATGCCTCCTTCATATCCTGACGCCTTTGTCCATGGCTTAATCTCTCTTGTAAGCCTAAACAAGAGAGAGAAGTTTGATTCATGAGAAAAAAATCTATCCAAGAAGAAAAGAAAAGAAAGGAACTCCAGTGGAACTGGAAAAAAGCACCTTCAGCTCCCTCAATGATTTTTGTACCTCTGGGATCCTTTAAAAATATTTGAAAAATAAATATCAGAATAATTCATAAATGTATTTGTCAACAAGTACAAGGTGAAAAATAATGAGCATTTTATAACTAATTTTTACATTTCTTTTACCATGAGAAAAAATATTTTTTTTCCTTTGAATTCCTAGCAGCTAATTGCAAATAAATTAGACAGATTAGAACAAAGGAAAAAGTCAATTCTTGAATAATTACCTGACCTTGTTCAGGTATTGAAGTAGCGGTACCTGGTGGAGTAGCTTCATTTTGCAATCCATCTTGTGCTATATGTGAAACTGAAAAAGAAAAAAAAAAAAAAAGAAAATATAAGCAGAAAACTAAAATTAAAGTAAACAGTTTTCTTCAAACAAGCGAAGCATAAGTAGCTGGCCTAATGGTTAAAAGACTCAAGATAGAGATCTGGAGACCAAAAGGTCTCAGGTTCAACTCTTGGTGATGTTGAAATTGTCGTAGCATTTGTGATATATTTGCAATAATATGTTTGATTACCTCGCTTGTGCAAATATACTTTGCCTATGTCCATGTATAAAAGTAAAGCATATGTAATTATCGTGCAGAAAAAATGAAGCATGAGCAGCCATACCACTGCCCTCAAAGCTGCATCTACTAGTATCTTCTATTGTGCCCAAAAGAAAAAATGATGCATATATTAATAGTTCATAGTTCTGCACATTCTTTTTCATACCAGATTCTGCTTTACCAGCGAACAACGAATTTGGGCTCCTATTAGTATCTGAACCTAATTTAGACCAATCAATTATCGACGATGTCCGGGTCCTCAACATATCTTCAGTTGCCTTAGATCTCACTTTTCTTATTTCCTCCAGAATATTCCATGAACCAGTAGCAGAGGAATCCCTAATGCGCTGCATTTAAGTTTCATAAGGAATTGAGTTAGCATAATGCAAGTTAAACCATGAAACAATGACCAAAAATGAAGAGCAATTGTATAAATCCCAACAACTTTCCTAATTCTTTTTCTTTTTGCCCCATGTCTGCTTTGGCTACATCACAAATTAAAACCCACCAATCACCTTATCTAGGTTCTCTTGCTCAATTCTTTCCAAAAATTTCAAAATATTGGTCAAGATGTTAGATTTTACACTAACAAAATGCAAGGGAGCATTCAATCCTGCTGCCAGAAAACTAAGCAAAACCGAAGGAAATGTTTCCAGTTTTGATCCTCACATAACTACCGCTGGATTTTTATTCAATTATCCTTGAAGAATACAATCATCTAATAATATTGGGGTTATATCTTTATTGAAAGCAACTTTCAACAAGTTTATTTTACCCAGATCATCTATCCAAATAAATGTCAAAAAGCCCCCTTCAAACAGGATTGATTAATATATATAGAAAGAGAGAGGCCTTTGAAAGGGAACCTTGGAAGAGGACACAGTATTGCCACCAAATAAATATGATGTTTCATCCTTAAAAAGCTGTAGTGCCCTTGGTGATGGGGATTGCAACAGAATGCTGCTCATAGATGGTGATGCCCATGAGGGACGTGCTTGCATGTAAGATTTGGCCAAATCCACAGGTGAACCCTTTTCGCCCTCAACCTGCCATGTAAAAATCAGTTACGAGATGAAAATGACATTAAACTTGCATAACTATTGCCAATGATGCATCATCCATGCAAACCGATGCTCAACAATTGGCTTCATGGCAGTTAAAGAATAACGCAAAAGTTTCAGATCCTTGCAATGTTTATGTCATTGACCTAGTAGAAGCACAATCCACTATAATGAATATACTCATAAAAAGGGGTAAAAAATGGCAAGTAAGAATTGCCACTACATTAAAAAGACACAGTACTAGCACCTACCAGATAACATAGCAACATAAAACAAACACCTGTATGATCTGGGGACAAATGTAAATACTATAAGAGTGATAAATTCTATGGTCCAAGACTTGACAGAAATCAGGGAAAGAACTACTAACATGCGGCGACATAACAGTGTTCAAAGTGCAAGTTCCATACTCCAATTCTGACTTTGAATTTGACCCTGTTTTCTTATCCTCTAACCATTTTTTAGCTTCTATAATCGCTGTACTGTGCAGATCAGGCAGATCAACATCTGAAAAAGAAAAAATAAAACCATCAATATATGTGGAACTTGGCATATAACTTGTAAATTCTTTCCTTGTGTTGGAAAAATTTTTGAAGAAATAATACCACTGCCAACTCTTCTGCCAGGTACCTCACTTAGTCTCCCATCCATACCTCCAGTGATTGGAAAATCTATAACTCTTGATTTAATAATATGTGTTAACCTATCGCATTCCTCCCTGGTCATAAGAAAACTCTAATTGAGAATTTGAAGTTGAGCCATAGTTCAGAAGATAAATAAATGAGGAATAATATTTTAACACCTTTAGAGTGGAAGAAGTTAAACTTGATCACAAAAATATAACAAAGTAGAAAATCATGAATGAAATTACTAGCACATATTTCAAACTTGAACTGAACAGTAACAAATTAACAATCAGTCAATAAATTTTAAAACTTGGAGGCAGTTTCCAGAGTTTAAGAACCATAAAATTTCATGCAAAGGAGAAGTAATAACATACGGAAGTACTGCATCAAGAATGAAATCATTATATTAAATCTATGTAGGAAACAGAAAGCACCCACAATATCTACAGCAATCTCTAATATTTGTTGAAAAAAAGATAAGAAACAGCCCGCATAAGCATCCATAGAAACATTTGAAGGAACTACGGACTTAATTACCTAGAGAAGGTTTCCTGCATGAGAAGTCGTTCAATTATGCACTTTGCTTCACTCTTCCCCTCTATAGCTTGTGGATGTTTCCTCAAGGAATTGTTCTTTTCAAAATTCAGATGATTATGATTAAAAACCAAAAAATAGAATTATGTATCCACAAAACTTACAGTAATAAACACATTATACTAGCACAATACATAAATGGCAGCAGAACTACCTTTTCCAATTTGGCAGCATCTTGAGAAGAGATATCATCATCATCCGTTTCGCCGTCTGCAAAAATTGAAACAAAGAGATAACATTCAAGCAGGCTACAAACCCTAAGCTAGCTTTGCTTCTATTTTTCGACAATAGTCACAGAGGAGACAGGGGGGGGGGGGGCTTCTTTAGACACATCAATCTACTGCTTCCCTCCAAAGAACAGAAAAATGCAGATCTCTATGGCTGTACAGTAAATTAATGCCCGTCAACAAGTGCAATTTCTTGGTTGGCAAGGTAATATAATTAAGAACAGATACTTATAATGCCATTGACAAGGCTCCATTTCGGCATTCAATTGAAATTAATTAGATAGAAAACTGAATAGCGAAACGTTGAAAAATAACTTCTTCGTAATACATATATATGTGACGATACCTGAAGTGAAATCGCCATCTGAAGAAGACGAACAGGACGAGGAAGAGTCAGGGCGGAAGACGGAGGAGAGAACTTTTCCTGCGCCAGTAGCAATCATACGGGTAGGGGATAAAATGAGTCGAGAGAGCCAATTAGGGTTTTGGGGACCTAATCGAGGAGGCCGCTCGTAGGGAGTCCTCCTTGGAGCAGTGGTTCTCCGGTCACGAACTATTTTACCGCCGGATCGGAGGTCGGCGGCGGCGGCGGCTCGGTGAGGTGTGGAAATGGAGGCCATATTCGTCAGTTTTTTTGGAAAAGGAAAGGCACAAATTACGGAAGTGCAATGATTTCAGTTACTTTTGCAGACGGAATGAGAGGAAGGGGTTTCCAGTGGTTATTAGCTTACTATTCATATTCGTGACGTGGCTATAGTGGATTGGTCCATAAAAGGAATAAATTTTTCCAAAATTTTGGAATTTATTGGTATTTTTCTCCATAGGATAATATTATTGTGATTACTTATTTTGGAATAGGTTGATTTCCCAGTGTAAAAATATATAATAATTACCATATGAAGCGATAGCTTATTCTTTGAAAATTTTTTTTATGCCTGTAAACTATATGTTGCATAGCACCATATTCAATTCTATAACACACATTTTCCCAAAATTTTCATTTTTTTCTATGATGAAATTACTAATTTTTTATAATGTCATTATTATTTGCTCTATTATTCAGGTTTAACAATTTAAGTGCATCTAGTTTAGCTTATTGTTGAACAGAATTTCTCATTGTTATGATTGTCAGTATGAATTATCATATTCACTTTTCAATATATACATTTCTAAAGTTCAGATGTATAATGGATATAATTTATTAAGGTGTGTACTGTTTGATTTGGTGTAATTTAAAGTAAATATCCAATTAAATTAATAACACTTAACTTTATATTTTTTAAGCCAAATTAAAACTATTTATGCATAAAAATCAAGTTAAATTAAATTGCTTTAGTTTGGTTTTTAATACAGTTTATTATTTATTAAGGTGTGTACAATACAGTATTTTTATTAACCTGTTTGATTTGATAATAATAATTTAAATTTCATTTAATGGATGTGATTGATGATAATGAAATATAAACTTAATATAACATATTTAAATTAAATTTTTTTTATTATATTACATTATATCATACCAATTATATTCTTAATACATCCATGCTACGTATATTGGTAGGAGTAAAATAAAATATGATATTATTAAAAATTCATAATTTGTGAATAAATGAATGTGTATAAATTAATCAAACAAATACAGTACATTTGGCATATAGATTCGATATTGTTATATGACTAACAAAATCAGTTTTGAAATTAAGAACTTGATTAAAATGAGTAATTATAAAGTATTCCATAGATAATAATATTGCATAAATAATTATATTATTTATGTAAAATAATACATAAATAATATGTAACATTAGTAATATTTCTTTTTTTTTTTTTAGCATATTTTCCTTTTTTTTTTTTATTTCTTTTAACTATCTCTCATTTATAGTAGTTAAAAGTTGTCATTAATCTTTTATGGTAAATGATAATTTAATTTTTTAAACTATTGTTTCATATATTTTAATTTTTTAAATAAATTTTCTATTCATTTAATTTTTTTTAGATCTATTGGATATAAAGTTATATTATGTCTCTTTTAGTGAAATTTTTAGTTTTCATCCTTAAATCTATTATTGTTAATAGGATTTTGAGTTTTTTTTTTTACTTTATTTAATTGAAAATTAGTTTAAGAAGTAGAAATCTTAATATATATAACAAATATACATTTAAAATTTAATAAATCAAACTTGAAAAAAAGATAATATATGTTAAATAATGGCTAAAAATTATTATTGAGTGGTGTATATTGTCCGATGATCAAGTCTAAAATCCTATTAATTTGATTTGACATCTTAAAATAACATTTTTGTTATATATCTCTTAAATGTAAAATTTTATTTATTAATTTTTTATATTATAAGGTTTCGTATTTATATATTATTTTATATTTTTAATTAACAAAATTATTTTATTTATTTTAAAAATAAATAATTAAGGTATAAAAATATTAATTAATCATAAAAATAATTTATAGAATTTTTTTTTGTGGTTTGACAAGTAAAAATTTTATAATAGTTTGAAACTTATATTAATTACTTTATAATGTAATTTAATAAGGTATTCATTGTTTTTCAAAAATTTTTTAATGGATCATGATAAACACTAATCCTTGGAAATGAGGAAACCATATAACATAATAATAAATCTCAATAAAATAAACAATTAAATATTTTTTATTTTTATTTTTTGTAAGACTAGAGGAGAATTTCTTACTCAAGAGCTAACGAATACATAATTAATAAATTATACAAAATGACAACCAATAATTAATATAAATTTAATTAATTATAATTTTTATCCACTATTAATTAATGAAAAGTTAAAATTATTTTGAGTCAATTATTATTTTTAAAATTTTATTATTCAACTATCAATAATAAATTATAATATTGTAATTATATAAATAATTTATTTTAAATTATTATTCGTAATTATGATGATCCTTAAGTTTTACTTTTTGTCATACTATTTAGTCTCTATTTTAAAAAATAATACTAAAACATATTTAATTATGTTAAATAAACAATTCTTCCTGTTTAATTTTCCGTTAAAATCATATCCAATATTCATTAAATTTCCCATTTGTACAAAAGCCTTTTTTATCTTTTTAATCAAACTTAATTCAAGAAAATCCATTTCCTATTCAAACTCAATTCAATCAAAGTTAATTTTCCATTCATTCACAAAATGGATTCATCCAAACTAAAAAATTTCGAAAATTAATAAAATTTGAAATCAAACCCAGCTAATTCATAAACCCAGCAAAATCAGGAATCAAACCCAGACTCTCCAAGGGCTTTAATCTTCCATTACTAGACTCATTCAACAAACGAGAAACAAAATCACCAAACCACAAACAAAATCACAACTCATTCACAATCCAAATGGCAAAAACAGAAGGATGGGGAAGTCAACCAAAAATTTTAAAACCTTACACAAATGTAATTGCAAAAGGGGGAGAATGTAGCAAATCGATTTTAAAACCTCACGCAATTGCAACACTCATCGTGAGAAACAATAACGAGAGATCTCTGTGAGTCTCCTCCTCATGGTTCTGCAGGGGCGGTTGATTCGCCGGTTTTTTTATGATCAAAATGAATTGGAAATCATGAGAAACAATAAAGAATTTAATGAAATATGGTAGACTTGTCATCGATTAGAACAGGGATACAGGGGATTATAAGATTTGGATTGTCGGGCAGGTGGTTGTTGTTCTTGTTCACCATCCTTCCATTTGGGTTTGATACAGAGGGGAAGAAAAGAGTTGGAGGTTTGGTGCTTTGGTTTTGTAATGATGGAGCTTGGTGTGCAGTAAAATGGGACGTCTTTCTTCATGAGGTTCCACAAGATGAAACTGTAGTGAGAGATGTGGACATTATTACCGAATACCAATGGCTGATTAGTGGAAACTTGAGTATCTTCATCAATTTGTGTTGCTCCAAAGCTTTTTTTTTTTTTATTGAAATAGATTCATCTATGATTATTGAAAATTAAATATGTAGATTTTGTTGAAATGAGTTGAATGAAATGGGTTTTGTGAAAAAAAATTTTGATCTTTAATGGTGCTACTGGATTTTGAAAAAACAATGTTAAAATTTTTATTTTTTTTGTTTTTTGTAATCCATTGAATTTGATTCATTTATTTGTTTTATAGTTAATTTTCATTTTTCTGGGTTTAGATTAAAATTGTTCTAGTTATAGAGAAAAGTGGTATATCATTGAAATTTTAAATGACAACTGAGGTAACATAGACATTTTATTAGGAAAAAGAGTATTTAAGGTATTTAATAAATTAATTTTGATTTTTTCAAATTTGACTAACAAAAAACCTATTAAAATAAAGAGATATTCATTTTTGTTTAATAGAGTACAAATATAGAAATATTTTAATATAATTTTTAAAAATAAGAGATTAAATAGTATAATAGAGTAAAATTCAAAGATTAGAGTATTTAACTCTTTTAAAAAAAAAGTATATGAAGGATATTTTAATTGTTAAAAATGTGTTGACGTATATACTAATTAACTTTATTAAAAAATTTATTTTCCTCTAAAAAATTTTAATAGAAAATAATTATTAAGATTTCATAAATATATTACAATATTTGAAATCATACTTTATAAGAAATGTATTATTTTACTATATATTAGTTTTTAATTTATTTACTTTAATATATAAATATTAATAATATATTCTTATGGGTTATTTTATGAATTAACAATTATTATTATATATAATATATCAAATATTTAATATCTATTCGTTATTAGCTAACAATTATCAGTTGTCAATTATATTCAACAATTATCCCAAATAGATTAAAAATATTTTGAGTGTTTATTTTTTCTTTTTGAGAAATATTTTTATTTTTAAGTTTGTAAAAAGCATAAAAATAAGTATTTAATTAACATAGCAATTGCAGTTGATAGGCCACCGAAAAATAAGGTGTACTTGTTTCTTCATTATCAGGTAAACTAATGAGCTATTTCTCGTCTGTTTTTTACAAGTATTTTTAGGAAGGGACTAGACAAAATAGGACATGTAAAACTAAAAACTAGTCACTGTTTAAAATCAGAATTGGATCAAATTGGTCAATTTAAAATTATATTATTTTTATAAAAAATATATTTTTTAAAAAACACTATACTATTTTTACTTAAATTTTTCAAAAATAATTTTAATTATTTTATCATATTATATATTTTTTTATTTTTTAAATTCTAACCAATCAAATCAGAAATTGGCCAATAGACCGGTTTAATCTTATCCGGGTTTAAAAACATTATTTACAACTGCAAAGGAAAGAAAAAGAAGAGCTATGATGGGGTGGACACGGTCCAAGCTTGAAAAGCCATTTATCCTTGGGCTCATGTTTTTTTTAATACAAGTTCATTGGGCCTAAGTTTGAGTACGTGATATCAAAGGGATGGTGTTGTCCGTAGACGCTTGCGCAAATGTCAGCGCGTCGCCGACTACGAGCCGTCGTGTATTTTCCTTTGGCTTCATTTTAATATCTCTCCTCTCTTGTTTAGTTGTAATTTCAATCTTGGCGAATACTAAATCAATTCAAGAATGGGGGGCTTAACGTGCAACGCTTGTAATAAAGCATTCAAGGACGATGCTGAACAAAAGCTCCATTACAAGTCCGATTGGCATCGCTACAATCTCAAACGCAAGGTCTCTGTCTTCTTCTTTTATTTCCCCTTTTTTTTTTTTTTTGGAATTCTGCTGTTTTTTATTCTAGGGCAAGTTTTTCCAATCCTATTATGGCTTTATTAGTTGATATCATTATCATTTCTGCCTTTAACATGTTATTTTGGATGGGATAATTCCCTTTTCGTTTGATAAAATGAGTGTGTGATTCAGAAGCATGTTCAAGTTTTAATTTTTTATTGATGTTAATTAGTCCATTTTGGTAGTTGTAGTTGGAAAGACATAGAGTGGGTGTCCATTTTATTTTGCTTTTTATGGTTTCATGTCTTGTATGGCTTTCTTCTTCAATTCGTCAGGCTAATTTATAATATTTAATTATAATTTAGGATGTATGTAAAAGACAAATGCTGCTTCCAAGTATTTTTAGATTGTGAAACTATATAACTTTAGCTGCTCTGGCAAGGGAGGAGTCAGCTTTTGCTGGACAACCAGTGATCTTTTAAATGGCTTTGCTGTTACTCAATCAGAATCGAAGATTCCTAGCATTAAGAATATGTAGTTTCACAGTCCGACCAATTCTTATCTGTTTCTATTTGTGAAAATATAATATATATCAGGTAGCTGGCGTTCCTGGAGTGACTGAAGCACTGTTTTTGGCTAGACAGTCTGCTCTTGCTCCACAGGAGGATAAGTCAAGTGAGACCCCTATGCTTTATAGTTGTATCCTCTGCAGCAAGGGATATCGAAGTTCCAAAGCTCATGCTGAGCATCTTAAGTCACGGAGCCACATCATGCGTGCTTCCCAAGGAACAAACCAAACAAACCAGGATGAGGATAAGGCAGTGGTTAAACCACTTCATCGTCGTGTTGTCACTAAGCATCTCCTGCAAAGACAAGTAGATGAAGTAAGTGAAGATAGTGATGATGAATGGGAAGAGATTGATCCAGAAGAAGAGATGGTTAGTGAGGCCACAAAGTCATTGACTGATTTGAATGTAAATGAGCCCTCTGATGAAGATACGGATGAGGGTGAAGATGATAACTCGTTGGATCCATCTTGCTGCTTTATGTGTGATCAAGCACACGACACAATAGAAAGTTGCATGGTTCACATGCACAAACAGCATGGTTTTTTTATGCCTGATGTAGAGTATTTGAAGGATCCAAAAGGTCTTCTTACTTATCTCGGTCTTAAGGTATGAGATCAAATGCTATGTTCTTTCATGCTGCTGTTTATTCATTTAATTTTTTTTTTTTTTTTTGCCAGAAGTTGTTTACTCCTACCTTCTCTTTCTTTGTCCAGGTGAAGAGGGATTTCATGTGTTTATACTGTAACGATAGATGCCATCCTTTTAACAGCTTAGAAGCAGTTAGGAAGCATATGGCAGCAAAAAGCCATTGTAAAGTACATTATGGTGATGGTGGTGATGATGAAGAAGCTGAGTTAGAAGAATTCTATGATTATAGCAGCAGGTTTATTTCATTTCCCTGATGTCCCTCTCCTCCCCCCACTCCCCCCCCCCCCTTCTATCTGTTTTTCTTCTTTTTTCTCTTTCCCCTCCTTCTTTTTTGGCATGATAATTTAGCTCTATTTACTGTTTTACTCGACTTTTTTTTTTTTCTCATTTTTATAGCAATAAGCTAACAATTATTGTTAGAAGCATAATTCAGCTATATTTGCTCTTTTGCTTGACTGTTCTTTCGCGTTTTTATAGCAATAATCTAACAATTATTATTAGAAGCATCTTTCATTTATTTCTCACCATTTCTTTTTCTAGGTCAGTTTTATTTGCTGGTAAATATGTTTAATATGTCAGTGGATTTGCACGGTTACAGTTATGTGGATGCGGATGGGAAACAGTTGATTACCTCAGGTGATATTGCTAACACCGTAGAACTTGGAAGTGGAGGTTCAGAGCTCATCATAACCACAAGATCTGATAGCAAAATATCATCAAAAACCCTTGGTTCCCGGGAATTTTTGCGCTATTATCGCCAGAAACCACGTCCATCATCTGCCTATGATGTAGCCATTACTGTTGCATTGGCCTCTAGGTTAGCCTCTAATTCCCTTTTAGAATTTAAGTTGTATGAAAGATAGCCATTGCATGATTTCTAATTGAAATTGTGTTTCAGGTACAGGAGCATGGGATTGGCAACTGTGCAGTCAAGAGAACATATGGTGAGGATGAAAGTGATGAAGGAAATGAATCGATCAGGTGTAGATGCCATGCGCACCAAAATTGGTTTGAAGAATAATGTTATCAGGAACCTTCCCAAAAACGTCCCGTATTAATCTTTTTTGTTGTTATGGTCACTAGTCATGTAATCCACATTTTGCTAGAACTTGACAATTGCTTGGAATTTTCTCTTAAATATATTGAATGGTTGTTCATTCTGTTATCTTATGCAATTGAAGTAATGGTATAATAGGTGGAGGCTTGTTAATTTGCTTATTGCCTTGCTCCCTTGTTGTGTACAAAGTTTACCAGTGTCTATATGCAACTGCTATACCAGTTTTAGCATCCGACGTCAGAGGGACATTTCTAACCACGAGATTCGAAAAATATTACATTTTCTTCCCCATCTAGGACTCTTGTTGAGTTATTTGGTTTCTCCTCGATCACATATAATTTTGACACAAACCAAGGTTTTGCACCCAAAGCTAGGTCAGTGTGCAGTGTTCTGCACTGACGCCAATGCTCTACTTTTAAATTAGGTTGGCATACGCACTGACAATATGGCTATCAAATGAATTGGTGAGTTAAAAGGTTTTTCAAAGCATTAAGCATTAAGTAAAACTCCGAATGGAATACATATTATATTATTTTTCTTATTCGTGAAATCTACATGCCATCAAAGGAATCCCAGCCGCTGACGGAACCTGCTATTTTGCTAGCGGGAGAAACAGGGCTGTCCTTAGACGTATATACGAAATGATACCATTCCATCAACAGCAACTACACCGAGAAAGCACAAAATACTAAAAAATTTGCTTCTAGTTTGCCATTATGATTAAAAGAAAATAATAATAACACTTTCACATATCTTACGTAAATACATTTGAACCAACATTTGACAAGAAAAATTAATTAATTAATTAAATTGACATCATTATCACTTGCTAAATGAAGATATATAGCAAAAATGATAGTTGCTTTGGACTATAAAATGGATAAAAAACCCTAAGCCAGGGAAGCCTAAATACTACCAAGACAACCTTCTGTATAAATCAACTACTAAACAATCAATTCAAGTTTCCTATTTGCAAATTGATAATCAATTTCAAATTAAATGGAATATTCAAAAACAAATCCAGTCACCATGTAGCCAGTTAAATACAAAAATTCATGTCTAAACAGCAGCTCTAATTGCATATGTTACAAGATCTGATCCAGATGCAGCTTTATAATATTTCCAGCACCACTATCAGGTTTCTTCTAATCTTCATTTTCATTATTGAGCTGCCAATATATCAAGAGCACCATATCACCAAAGATTAATAAATAAGAGCACATAGTGAAGGGTCAAGATAAAGGATAGAAAATATTACAAAAACAAGCACTATATTAAAAATCAATATCAAAATTTGAAAATTTATATGTTATTCTCTAATATAAACCTTCTAAAAGCTAGAACGGGGTTCATACAGAAAATACCTAATTATCATAGAAGCGAGAACGACGCCTCCGAGAACTGGCAAAACAAGAACAGTAAGCACAACTTCTAGGAAAAAGGTGATATGAGAAAACAGCACATGTAATAGTATTGATTTGAAAAAAGCCAAATATATTGGGGAATATAAAGAATGTAGCAATATGAGCATGGCAAGCATTGTATATGGTGACCTTATTAAAATGCTGATATTTCAAATAGAAAGTATAAATTACCCCCTGAGCAAGGTACTGAGTAGTAAGGAAAGCAACAATCCAATCAAAACTTTGTCCAATTAACTGCATTACTTTGGTTCCATTCCTTATTCCAAGTACTTGGACATATTCATTGTTAGCCTAGACCGTTAAATAAATGCACTTCCTTTTGAAAAGTCATTCTTTCAACTGCTACGCTCAGACAGGAAATCACTGCTCTAGGACATAAGCAAATCTAAAGACATAACTTCAAATTCAAAACAAATGAGATGTTTGAGCATCCATTCACTGACTAATATTTCTTTATTTAAAGGAGAAATAAAAAATTGCAGTTTTCACGGACTGGGTTTTTAACACTAGACCAAACTGTACAAAATGCAAATGTAAATCTGGTTTCTAACCACAAATCATCCATCGTAACAATTTATAAATTTTGAGTCTTATAAGTTCTCAAATGATAGCACTGTGTGAGCAATTGCAGAAAGAAACACAGGTAAAGTGCAATCTTTATGCAATAATTAGTCTTTTAATCTTCTCTCTAGTATAAGCAACATGTAAAAATGGACAAAAAAAAAAAAAAAATCAAACTATGCATAAGACATAAGCATGAAATCGAAAGGAAAATCAAATACAAATGATGTGCAGAAACTTAAAGAAAGTCTTATGGACCTGCGATGACCAGAGCTACCCCTGGAGGGGCCACTTGTACTTGCAAACTCATCATCAGTCTCATCAAGTCTATATTCTGAAAATTCCACAGATGTCACAGAGCCCTCATCAGAATTTGAATTATCATAACTTGAGCGGCGACTTCCTCTTCTTGTATCAGCTACTCTAGACCTTCTTCTATTTCTTGAACTTCTGAAATTATCAAATACCTGATACAAGATGCAAGAAGTCCACCAGTTGCCTTCATCCCCCGGGAAGTCCTCGAATTCGTCTCCAGTCTCATCATCCCCATACTCAATCACATAGTCCCCCAAAACTACCCCACGAGGAACTTCTGAATGTATAGTGCTTAAAACATCTATTATCTCAGAGGACTGCTGGAAATTCTCCCAATCAAGCTGTCGAGCGGGATCAATTTTTGAAGGACGAGCATGAGGGTGTTCTTCTTGAGCATGTTTATGTAGTTCCAAGTAGGTTCCTGAGAAATTGCATTGCTCTTCCTCACAACAGCGCTTTTTCCCATCTAAATGCACACGAGCCTTATCAACAACCACACACCCAGTAACTTCACCTCTGCAGAGGGGACAAGCTAGTGTACAATTACCCTCCAGTACCGTATGCTGAGTGTTGCTTGAAAGAGTTGCATCAGATGTTGAAGGGGATGACATACCATATGCACTTTTGAACCGATCCAAACAGTTCGAGTGCAAATGGTCTGTATCGCACACAAAAGGCCGGCACCCTTTCTCATAAGATGAGCACTGAAGGAGCACACTGTTGTGAGGGAAATCCAAGCATATAGGACAAGTCACA
>CATIWR010182155.1:0-12879 GCA_949677035.1 Omphalea diandra | reverse complement strand
TTTTTTAATTTTAGGCTAAATAGGTCTTTTTTATCAAGCAACATAAAATATAATTATTCATATTTTTATTAATAAAAATAATTTATAATTTATAAAATAATAAAATTAAATTTGAATTTTCAAGAAACTTGATAACAAATAAAATTAATTAAAATTTCCAAGTCTAAAAAACTTTCACTCGTTAATTCAATTTAAAAATAATTTTAAAAAATATTTGATATCCTATTATTTTTAATAGTTATTTGAATAGTATTAATTTTTAGGTCTATTTTAGGTCCATTATAAATTTAATCGATTCTCAAGCTATTTAGTTCTAACGTTTGTGCAAGTAACATAAAAATTAATTTTGTATATGTTTGTGAATAAAATATAACTATAATTTTAAAAATAGTAAAAACTAATTTAGATATTAAGTATTTGATAATGAAGAGAACAAAAAAAATTTGATTCTTAATAAATTAGAAAAATATTATATTATTTGAATTGAGAAAAAGAATAAAATTTTATAGATTTAAAAAATTTAGTTGGTTTCAATTTTTTAAAATTTCAAAATTATAAATTACTTTTATTAAAAAAATATAATTATTTTTATATTACTTGAAAAATAGATCTACATAGTCTAAGAATAAATTAAATCTATGCTAAACATAAATTAGATTTAAAAATCAGCGCCATTAAAATAATAAAATATTAAATATTTGGTTTTAAATATATTATTTTTAGATTGAAAGAAAGTGAAAATTTTTCTAGACTAGAAAATTTAATTAATTTTTAATTTGTTTAAGTTTCTTAAAAATTTAAATTTAATTTTTATTATTTTATAAACTATAAATTATTTTATTAAAAAATTATAAAATCATATTTTTATATTGATAAATAGACCTATTTACTATGTTGCATGTAGACAAAAACGTGGAAATAGGAAAATATGAAAATGAACACGGAGAAACAATACTTTTGAAAATTTTATAAAAATAATGTAAGAGAAATGTGAAAACAAGAAAATATAAAAACTTTTTCAAAATGGGAAATGTGATTCAATAAAAGTTTTCATGTTATATAGCCTATTTAAAATAAAAGTATTATTCTAAGTTAAAAGTAAAATTAATTTTAAATCCGATTAAATCAATTAAAAAGTTGAAAATTTGAAAATCTGAGTAAAGAATAAATTTGAAATAAGTAAAAATATATACGCTTAATTGATAAGAAATAAAAATTAAGATATGTTTGAAAATCGCATGTAATTCTTAATCTTTTTGATAACTCATTCATTCTATTATAAATCAAGATGTAATATTTTACAAAATTGTGTATACATCATAAATATTTATTTGCATATTATAGATGAAATTTTTTTTCTTATAATTGTTTTGTGTATATATAATTAAAATACTAATAATTTTGATGCAGTTATATATTTGTATTCTTATTATATCATGTCTTATTTTTTTTAGAATTATTATATTTTTGTGTTCCTACCATATCTATCTGTGGCTATATACAACTGAAGAAAAATCAAAGAGTATCTATGCATTGAAAACCCACCAAAAATATAAAAAAAACAAAAAAGGGAAATAAATAATCAAATACATGAATAATGCCAACATGATTGCACACCCAACAGGACGAGTCCAGAAGCATATTAGAAGGTGACACAACAGAGGGCATACAGCACACTTTCTTTGAATTATTTTCCGTTCTTCTTCTCCACAAATAATTACAAAGAAGCCATAGCACTATATATATTACCATCATCAGCATCATCTATAACAACAACAGCCAAAACAACAAGAAGGAGGAGCAATTATAGCGATTTCCATTAAAAAAATCGCTTCTCAAATAGCATAACCATGGCCTTCTCTGCAACTATCCCCACCTCTGATAATTCTCTTCTTCTCAAGAAAACCTTTTTCAATGGCCTCAAGAACCACCCTAAAGTCGTATATGCCCACCTCAAGTTTCTTGCTCCTAAAATGAGAACCACCACCCGGATGGTGGTTTCAATCTCCTCCTCCGTTGCACAACCGCTAGAAACAACCGCCCAAGAATCGATCCATATAACACCAAAGATCCCTCTCCCTCCATTCCCATTCGAAGAGTATATGGCCACCAAGGCCAAGAATGTTAATAAAGCACTTGACGAGGCAGTGCCTCTCCAACATCCGGCCAAGATCCATGATGCAATGAGATACTCTCTACTTGCAGGGGGCAAGCGTGTCCGCCCTGTCTTATGTATTGCTGCTTGTGAGTTAGTAGGTGGGGATGAAGCAACAGCTATGCCTGCAGCATGTGCAATGGAGATGATCCATACTATGTCTCTAATCCACGACGATCTTCCTTGTATGGACAACGATGACCTTCGACGAGGAAAACCCACTAACCACAAGATGTTTGGAGAAGAAACTGCGATTCTTGCAGGTGATGCATTGCTCTCTTTTTCCTTTGAGCACGTAGCTAAAGCCACCAAGAACGTTTCAGCTGACCGAGTGGTTAGAGCCATTGCTGTGCTTGGTTCAGCAGTTGGGGCAGGAGGGCTAGTAGCAGGGCAAATCGTGGACATTATTAGTGAAGGAAAAGAAGTGTCATTGGATGATTTGGAATATATTCATATTCACAAGACTGCAAAGCTTTTAGAGGCAGCAGTTGTCTGCGGGGCGATACTAGGAGGAGCTGATGATGAGAGTGTGGAAAGAATTAGAAAATATGCAAGATATATAGGGTTGTTGTTCCAAGTTGTGGATGACATTTTAGATGTTACTAAGTCATCGGAGGAGCTCGGAAAGACAGCAGGCAAAGATTTGGCTAGTGATAAAGCAACATATCCAAAGCTGATGGGTCTTGATGAGGCCAAGAAATTTGCTGCTAGATTGGTAGATCAAGCCAATCAAGAACTTGCATACTTTGATGCTGCCAAGGCTGCTCCATTATACCATTTTGCTAACTACATCGCTAGTCGACAAAATTAATTTAGTGGGTAGTTACTGTTCGTCAATGTGATAATAATTGGATTAATCTCTTCATCTGTTTATATATATATATATATATATGGAGTGCCTGTTGATAATGGGCGTTTAAATAGGCCCTGAAAAATGGAGGAGATTGAAACCACCATCGTTGTCTGCATTAGTTCTGTTATGGAGACCTCTTACAGCCCATTTGGAGCTATCTTTCCCCAAATTTAGCAACATTAATGTTGCTTTCATGAAATTGCTAATGATTATGAATTGATACATAGTTATCTCCATCATTCCCACTCTATTTTGAATGTTTCTTTGTGTATCTGTTCTCAATATTTGGAGTTAGAGTATCTTTTGTTTCAATGAACAATGTAACCATAACAAGAAAGCGAATATCGATCTTAATATGCGTGAAATTACGGAATCATTTAGATGGCTGTGAGGAAAAACTGCAAAATATGATCGCCAAAAGACAGATGCTAGAGGTGGGTTTTTGTTTTTATTTTTATTTTTATTTTTACTTCATTCGAAAATTGAATTTAAAACTATTTAAAAAAAATGTTTGAATTCAATTTAAAATTATAAAAAAAAATTAAAATAGCATAAAATTCGCTTCAATTGAATCAATTTAAAATTATATTTAATTTAATCAAATTTAAATTATTAAAAATATTTTTAAATTTTAAATTAAAATAATTTTTTATTTAAAAAGATCAAAATTATGAATAATTTGATCCGACCTAACTTACACGCATTTTTGCACATTAATCTAACTCTTTCATAACTCAAAATGGCTTGATTAAAGATATGAAGATAATTCAAAATTCTTTTTGCACTTTAATTGAAACTACTTGTATCCAAAATGATCTAACTCGAGATTGTTCAAAAAATATATAATTGAAAATTAATTCAACCAAAATTAATCAGATGCAAACCATTTTGATCTGATTTAGTTATCACACTTTTATATCTAATTAAACAATCAATAAGCATAAAAAATCGTTAATATATATAATCAATCAGAACCTCCCAATATCTTCTCACTTTGATTTAAAAGAAAAATCTTCAATGAATAGGATCCTATTTCTCTTGTAAGATCTTTTTTTGGATAAATTTCTCTTATAAGATCTCCATCAAACTTTATTTCCTCATTAGCTATATAAAACATGAACTTAAATATATTAAAAAATTTAAACAAAGTCTATCAACTTTTTTATAATTTATTGTTGCAGTTCAGTAGTTGTGTGATTCGGACTTTGTCCTCTTTCGGGACAAAAGAAAATATTGTGAAACTATAAATTAGTACACTAAACACAATTCTAAAAATAATAAAATATAGAATAGGGAAAGCAATATTAGCTGTAGTGGTTAATTCATACATTCCACGTCTTATGATAATAAAAATTTTGTTATAATTTTAATATGAAATTTATATTATATTAAATTTTATATATCAATTAAGTATAAAATATATATTTTTTACTTAAAAATCATTTTCTAATATCAAATTTATATTTTATTTAAATTTAACTTTTAATTGTGATAAATTTTTAAAAATGATATATTAATTTTAAAAATTAATAGAATAAAATAAAAACTTGACATATAACAAAAAAGAAAAATTGCCTAACAGAGTTTTTAAGACCAAAATAACTCTATAATTCCCGCATTGCATATCTTATAATTTAATATATTATTTAAAATAAATTTATAAATATTAACAAAATTAAATATTCATGATAAAAATATATAATAATTAAATAAATAATATATTTTTACTGTATATTTTTAAATAGATAAGATATGTATATTTTTACTCTTATTTTATTTTATAATTTTTAATATATTTTAATTTAGTTAAATTTAGTGTTAAAGTAATAAAAATCATAATCATTTATTTATTAAGCAATTACTTTGATAAATGACAAACTATTATTTCATATAAACTCTAAACTTAAAAAATGATAAATTATGATTTCAAATTAAAATTAATTATATATAAATTGATTATAGATGTCTTTTACATAATTAACTTCATTAATCCAACTTGGAATGATATATATATATAAGTTGTCTTACATTTAGATATTGGTCAAGTTCACTGTGGCATAGTGCGTGTGATTACGTATCCATATTAATATAGAGTTGATTAAATTAAACTCAAGTCACATATTTTCAGTTGGATAGATATAGCCTGGTAAAACATTGAATAGTACTAGGCAAAAGCAACGTTTGACTGTTTTTTTTTTTTTAAATTAGACTTCGTAAAATTTATTATTTTATATTTATTTAAATTAATTTATATTTTTATTACTTTTTGATTTTTTGTATTTATTTTTTATTTTAAAATTTTGAACACGGCTATAATAATAATTGTTATATTAAGTTGGGTTTGATTTTAATTTTTAAATATCATTCTTTATTTGTTCTGTATAATATTTTATTTATCCTTTGTATTTACATAATCAACATTTGATGAAAAAAACACGAATTTAAACACAATCCAAAATATATGTTATTATTATTATTATTAAGGTAAGTCATAGTGATTCCTATCCTTTCCCTTGATTTTTATATTTGTATTATTTGTTGAGTTTATTTAATCATTTTAAATTTTCAAACATGGCTATAATAATAATAAATTGAGTTTGATTTAATTTTTAAATATCACCATTTATTTGTTTTGTACAATATTTTATTTATCTTTTGTACGTACATAATTAAAATTTTTATACTGATAAAACAACACGAATTTAAAGACAGTCCAAAAGAAATGTTATTGTTATTATTAAGGTAAGTCACAGTTATTCCTATTGTTTCCCTTAATTTAATAATAAATGATCCAAAACGTGATGTTGAGGTTGTGTGGAGAAAATGTTGATTTTTTCTGTAGTGGTTGCCTTCTTTGACTATCCATTGCCATGCCTTCTCTTTTTATTATTATTGTTCTTATTTTGTTCGAAATTTGCCATTGCCTTCTCTAAAGTGGTCAAAAATGGCACCCTGTATTTTTTACTAAAAGATTATTATTTATTCATTTTGATAGTGCCCGCCCTCTGCCGCCTCCAATCCAACTATTTGCATTCTCTCATTTACTAGTCATCGAGGCTGAAACTCAGTCTTAGGTTCGACGGCGAAAATTAGATCATTATATATATATATATACGAATTTGAGTATGTTAATTTCGCTTCAATTAAATTTAAGAATTTTTTAAAAAGTTTTCTAAATTTTTGAAAATATTTAATTCATTTTTTTGGATTATTACTCACCAAAAAAATCAATATATGATAATCAATAAATCGAAGTATAAACTTTGATGGGTAAGGGTACAAAAAGAATATCCCAAAGTAGGACTTCGATATATTTCCTAACCTAAAATTTAAAAAAGAAAAAAAAGAAATTGGGGTTTGATGGTCCTGCAGCATCCAACGACTCTGCCCCTGGTCGCTACCAAGTCAGCACATACTTATGCAACTAATAATGACTTATGCAAGTAGTTAGGCTAAGACTAACACATTATTTTATATTTTCTTCTCTTAAAATATTTTTGAGTAAAACTTGGCTGCAATATATATATATATATATATGTGGGCCGTCTGTCTTTACATTTTATTTTTTTGGTGGGCGCCAAATATTTTATCACAGATGCTTTCTTGTTGTCATACGTTCTATGTCAAAATCACAGCTTGTTAAAAATCACTGATTCAAAAGGCACAACGTACAAGGCAAATTGGCGTTCGATCTTGTTCTTGTTGAACAACTCTTTACTCACAACGAACAAGCTCTTAATTTTTCTTCAACGTTTTAATTTCACCAACAATATCCAGAGCCACAGTTATGATGGCACAACCCAAGAAAATTACAACTAGTTGAAGCAGACACAAGACCACAAAACCCACTGTTTGATACTCATGACACCAATCTATCCATAGTTGCATACTCAACATCCTAAAATATGCAGCAGATGAGATCCTCTAGAGGCTACTCTTATGATATGTTTGATTATACTAAAAAATGAAATATGAAATCTCATGTTATTCTTAAACTTTTCAAGTAAATTAAGATACCAAACATGAAAATGGAGTAAGAATTCTATTCTTTCTTATTTTATTTCTTGGTGTACCAACTAAGTGCTTATTCCTAAATTTTAAGCAACAGCTTTGGCTAAGAGTAGAGGCAGAGTATCCATTGAGACTAATGAAGTTGAAACCCGGCAGCTTTAAGTTCTATGTTTCATATGAACAAATTATAGATAACATCGAACGCATAAAAAATATACAAGTTACAAACCCAGGAAAAAGGTAACTAGCTCTATGAATTGCTTCTCTAGGGTGATGCAAAAGCATTGTAATGGGCATATACACAATTAATTTCACATACACATAATTGTCAAGAATTTTCTCATGGATTGACATTAGGCATAAGAGCCACATGAGGTGAAAAGCGAAGGCTTCAGAGTTGGTTTGAAGCCTAAATACATGTCAAGAAGGCATGTTGGATGGTCTTACCTTCCACAAACTACTTTTGAAGATAGGGGAAAAGATACCTCAAGATTTTACAGACTAGAGCTGCAGAAATCTTTAACCCAAGAATTTTGGAAGCCAACCAGCAACAACATCCTCTGGGAGGGCACGTGTTTTAATGAATGAATCCAGCGAGAAAATTGCCTGAACAACAGTAACTCAGCATTGTAAGAAACAAACGTTACGTACATATCATATGTCGCTGGTCATGGTAAAGTGTATCTGAACGTTGTTCGCTACTTGAACTGAATGTAGGGTATACGAGGGGTAGGCCTGATTAGTATGCCAATTCAGGGGATGTTGGACTCTTTGTTCTATATATTAATTCTGCAAATTCTTTAAGATTAACATTTATTTAAAAAAAAAACAAGCTTTTAAAAATCTGTATTAGATTATTGAATATAAGGACAATAAAATAGTCAATTTTATTTTTTAAAAAATTAAACAAATTAATGCTAGTCATCAATTGCTTTTTTTTTGGGGGGGGAGGGGAGGGGGAGGGGGAGGGTTGGGTCTCAATTATTGCATCTTTTTTAATAACAGTAATTACTAAACCTATCCACTTCCTCTTTCCCATGAAGAACACCATTAACCTACCTAAAGAGCAAGATCTACTATTACTACATCAATCTCTCTCACGTAACCTCCCTTAAAAAAAGAGGCCTGCTATTACTTTTTCTGCATGTGCATCTTTTCCTCTTCTTCCTATCCATCTCCTTCTATACAGTATCTTATCATTTCCCTTGTACAAAATTTCCTTATATTTATTTTCTTTAATCGAGCCATATGAGAAAAACTAAGCCAGGACTCCAGTTAGAGCGATCTGAAATGCATACATAGCATTCTGGAATGCTGACAAACCGCATTCTAGGACATGCAATCCAGGTTGCAGTACAATAAGCGGATGAATGAATTAGGTAGCTATGGTGCATATAAAATAAACAACAGCTTTGTACTTGTTAAAAAAAATGGACAGCTACATTTGTAATAAACTCTAATCCACATGGTGTGGGGAAATCATGGGTGTGTAGTAATGAGATGCTAAAGCATGTCAAGCCCAACAACGCAGCATGCATTGCAAGAGCATACCCCTGGGAGGATTTCACTCACATGATCATATCATGGATGTGTGAGTAACCAGAAGCTAAAGCATATTAAACCCAATAATCCTGCACGCATTACAAGAACATACCCTAGGCAGAATTTCATTCACATGATCATATGAAAACCAGTCCATTTGGATTATAGGATCTTTAATATGTTTTTTATATGACATGAACTATTTGCATATTCGAGAATAGTACCAAAACTGCATAGCACTAGTTTTTGTTCCATCGCACACAGAACAGCTTTGAGCAGCATTACTCTAACAATGCTTCAATTTTGAAGTTGATAATTAGGTACTACGGATATAAATCAGTGTCTTGTAAGCTAGCCCACCAATGAGGTTGGATATTTAAGGTAATAGACAACCAGCAAAGCTATATTCAAATCTGCAAAGCAGAATGTTTATAGATGCAACCCCCACACATCGAAAAGCATAAGTACCTGACATACCTTCATGTAAGATTTGACATAGGGAAGTGACTCCGGAACCAACCATTTCTTATAATGCCCCAAAGCAATCTCTAGATGGTACAACTTTGGTCCAAGTGACAAATCGGCTGCAGAAACTTTTTCTCCATTGATAAAAGGGCCCTTCAAAGAACAAAATAAAATGAATAAATCATATCATTCCGCAATAAATGTTGAAATTCCAAAACTAGTCAATGCATTATAGGAACTTCTCAAACAGAAAAGGGTATATACACGGCATGCAGTCAAAAAGTTGCTTACATAGGACAAACATAATAAGTTATATGTGCCTAGCGTTTGGTAAACTTGGGTTTTAGGGTAGTTATCAAGTGAAAGAGAATAAGAATTTTAAAATTAAAAGTGGAAGAAATGATAATGAAGAGGAATATGCCATCTCCGAGCCAAAGCAAAAAGATGGAGAAAGAAAATAGACATGCATATAACATTTACTCTTCCCTTGTCAAGATTCTAAAATTTAAATACTAAAGAAGGTCACAAGCACGAGTATCTTGACACTTCTTACCTCCTACACCCAAAAAGCAAAAAAAATAGCTTGAATATGAGCAAAATAAGTCTCAAACTCTTGTAAACTTCCAACTCCTGAAGGAACTTCACAAGTGTCGGGTTGATGAAGTCCTTGCATAGAATCAATTTAACAACAAAGTATGAGACAAAACAGACAGGAATTGCAGATCTACCTCAGCTTTCATAAGCCAATAACCAAAGAAAAAAGAATTCCAAATTTACTACTCACTCCTAAGTCCTAAACTAGGATCTATAAAACCTCATTGTGTTTGCCTTCACTGGATCACAGCAAGTTACACAGAAAATGAAAACTCAGATTTAAACTTCAAAACTTGTTTCTGTAGCTGCATTAACTTCTTTCGAGAATTTGTTATGATGCAAGAGCACAAATAGACTGTCAACTTAGTTTCTCTCAAAGGCCATGCATTCTAGGTTGTGATGGATTACAAGAAACACTTGATAGTCCACTGACACGTATTATTCTTCAGATAGATAAATTTGTTTCAAGGCTTCAATCTAAACTAGTTGAGACCAATGACAAGGGCCCTTTTCAACTTTGTTTATAGACAAACTTTCTGCTAGCTGATCCTATTTTAAATTTGAGTATTAAAAGTCTTCGATAAATTCCACAGGAAAATAGTTTAAGTGCTAATTCTTATCCAGCCAATTTTGCTTACAATTTTTCTTTAGTAAGGGAAATTAAACAACTTAGATACCCCATGTTGATGGAGGGACAGATTGCAATTTCTATGGAAAATGTTCCAAAAGTTGTCCAAAGAAGATCCTAGGACAAATATAAGAGGAAGAGATTGACTGAGCAAAAACTGTGTGATTGTATCACTCCTATCAACAATTCTAGGCTAATTGAACTTCTTTGAATGGGTAAATGGAATTTGAAGTTCTGTCATTACCAATTTTCGCCATCCTCATCACTCACCACTATCACTAGCTCAACTTACTGTTCTATATAGTCAATTAAATTGCTATCCCATCATTGTACAACCGAGGAACTAGAATAAGAAGCCTCCCCATATAAAACCAGGTTTCAGTCGATACCCTCCACCACAATTCAGCTGAATACTCTGATTGTAAGTTTCTGTGCACTAAAAGTGATGGATAAACATCAATTGCTAGTATAACCAGCATAAAATCCATGCACTTGAAAATGCAATTGACGACAAAAGGTTGCAATGGCATCAAAACGAATGGCAGATGAAATGATACTAACAGGGTTAAATAATTATGAACTGAGACAATATTATTATCCCACACATTTAACATGCAGGGATTTATGAATTCAAGGGGAAGTTTTAAATTGCCAGGAAAAGAATTGCAAGGTTGCAAGAGATAAAGCAACTGGGAGGGATGGAGGATGGAACAGCCAAATACATTCTGATGTTGATGGAGAACGGAAAAGGGGTTCTTCTGATGTACCACAAAGAGTGAGTGAGAGAAGAATCTGATTCCATCACCATTGCCAGGACATAGTTCATGGCCCTTGTTTGAGCCTTAAATATTAACTGATAACTCCAATTATCCTTTTGATACCAATCTCTTTTACTTCATCAAATACGACTTTTCTTTTCTTATATCTCTTCTAATGCTAAAGAGCTATCCCACGCAAACTGGCCCATATATTCTTCCCATGGCATTCTTGGCACCATCTCAAAGTCTAAGGATCAAGAGATATACCCTTGCTCACTTTTAATAGAAAAGAAGTTTTATGACAGAAAGCACCAATAGAAAACACTAATGATATATTAGCCAGTAGGAAATTACCAGGCCCAAAAGAAACAAATGGGTAAGAGTCAAATTTTGGAACCTTTCAACTAACTATCATGATACCCTTATTTCTAGTTCTCTCGCTACAAAAGCCATCTAGAAATATCAAGAACTTATGATATCTTCAAAAGGATGAGTTGCCAAGCAACTACCTTGACTCTCATGATTAATTACGAGTAATTTTACCCTTTTTTTAAGGAAATATCGACCATAAAAAGAATAAGAATGAAAACTTACATTTTCTTTGATATTATCATTGAAAGCACTAAGCTCATCAAGTAATGCCTGCTCCGTTCCATCACTTGCGTCTTTGCTTTTAAGAAAACCAACAAAAGTGGAGAATATCTTCGAGCCACTACATAAAGGAACTTATATATCTTAGTGTATAAAATTTTACAATTCATGAAGATATGGGAAACATTGTCAAGGAATGAAACTCAGAAGAACTATTACAGACTAAATCAAAAGAAGACATTTGGTTCACTATATCCAAAACATATGAAACTAATAAATCTTTCCTTAGCTGCATTTTTAGATTTTTTTGAGCCATAACAAAGCACTTGTAGCAAGCAACAGATCTGCGTCCACTGGCTCTCATAGATGGCAAAATGAAATGATATGAAATGTTGATAACTCTGACCAAGCTATCCACTATAGGTGTTTACTTGTTTTACTTAACAAAGAAACATCTCCAGAGGTGCTAGATTGTTCTAGATGGATATCAATTGAACACATAAAATAAAACAAGAGGGGTTGAAATGTAAACACAACATAATCTCTATAGAATCATCGCCAAGCAATTTCAGCATGACGGAAGCACAAAATAATTCCTTAAACCCAAATTATGACTACCATAGTTTTATCTTGCCAATCATGAAACGTACACTGATGCCTTCTCAGGTGGGGTAATCAATGGTGGCACTGGAAACTTTTCCTCTAGTGACTGTGTGATAACATCAGAGTCTGGAACCCATTTCTCCTCAAGTCTTATAACAGGAACTTTACCTTCTGGGCTTATTTTCAAGAACCTGAATACAACACAACTACAGACAATAAATATGAGCAAAAAAGGAAGATCATTGGTCATCAATCACAGACATAATGTTTGAATGAATTTGTTTTGGCCAGGATCTTTAGTCAAAAATACAAGAACCAATAGATAGTTGGAAACAACTAGAAGGAAAGAAAAATGAAGTAAAAGAGATGGGTTCAAGAAATCACCATTGAGGCTTGTTACCCAAATCTACCAATTTCATATCGTAAGGGAGATGCTTTTCCTCCATAGTTAACAGTACTCTTTGGCAAAAAGGGCCTGTAAACAGAGTTGAAATTACTAATTTAACCATCACTATCATATGATTCTAGATTACTTTTTTTTTTCTTTTACGCTACATCAGAAATGTACAAAAGGGGCTGGTTGCGGGCCGCCCCCCCCCCCGGGGGAAAAAAAAAAAAATAAAAAAAAGGTGTTTTTTATTTGTGTTTGGAGGGGTGGGGTTTTTTTTGTGGGGAAATA
>CATIWR010182141.1:0-17737 GCA_949677035.1 Omphalea diandra | reverse complement strand
TTCATAATAGACAAAATGAAGAATTAAATCTTATAGACTCATTTTACTCTATAATATATATATATATATATATATATATATATATATATATATATATATATATATATATATATATATTTGTGTATTTCATTTAATTCATATGAAGGACTATTGAAAAATAGTTTATAAAATCACAATGAAATGGTATTTTACGGTTTAATTTTGAGTAGGATTTATATTATTTATTTGTCATTTATGAGAATTTAGGTTTAATTTCGAGTAGGATTTCTATTATTTATTTGTCATTTATGAGAATTTAAAAATAATATGTGCTCAAAATTATACAAATATGAGCGAGAAATTAATATTAAAAGTATGCCACATGAAAATTTACTAACATGTAACAGTATAAGAATTAATGTGGCTAATCCTATAACTGATAAAATTAATTTAATTTAACTTTGTAATAATATAATTAAATCTAATTAATTTTATAATGACTAAATTAATTATCTTAATTATTTGATTTATAACTCTTAAATTAATTAAGACTAATTACAGATGGTTACTTTTTCACTTAATTTTTTCAATTAATAAATAATTATTAAATTAATATAAAATTAATTTTAAGCAATTATATTTGCACTTGAATGAATATATAAAGGTACTTTCCCCTTACTTCTTGAGACATCAGATATCAAAATTAGTAATCTATACTTGAACTGTTCTAAAATTCAAAATAGCTTATTATCTTTTATTTCTCAATAATTTAAAGGATTTTTTTCTAGTTGAGTGTGATAAAGCTTTGACAAATTTAGTTTAGTGGAAAAATAGTTTTTTTGGTGTTCGACTTTTATTTTAGTTTCATTATATCCTAATAGACATATGCTATTTTTATGTTCAAACACCAATGATAAAGGGTGAATATGTTTTAAAGATACTATGTCAAATACTGGCCTTAAACTTTCACCTTCTACTGTAATTTTTTTATTATTTTCTTACTATTTTTATTTCGGTTACAAATTTCATATTCTAAATTTTATTTCTATTTAATATAATTAATGCTTATTCTATTATCATACTCTCCTTTTAAGTTTATATCCCACTATATCACTAAAACAAATTTCTTGGTGAAGGCATGCACCGACAACGCCAACCAATGCTTAATTGGTATTGGTGTTTCATCTTATAACGCATCAAATATAGTACAATATCAACATCATCAAACTTGTTATAAATATAGATAACTTTATGCCATATTTTAGAAATGAATTCTCCTAATTCAACACTAAATTTTTTAAATAAATACAAATTGATGCAACTTTGTAGAAGTGATCGATTTTGCTATATGTGCAAATAAGGACAGAGTTTATGAGATTAAATTCAAAGATTTCGATATCTTACATAGTGTATAATTATATGTTATTAGGCTCCACATGTGGATATAGCTTCGCATCATATATATACGTTGAAAGAGAAAGTTATATCAAATTATGACAATATAATATGACTAATCAAATTAAATTATATTTGTTATGCAATCTTAATCGGTTGTTAGGACGTCCAAAAATATCTCTTTGAAAACTATGTTCCGAACCAATATCGGATTGATTGCTTCGGCGTCGGCATTCAAGATTGTAAAATAGCCACAGAATATAACATTTAAATAGTGATTCAATTATGACACTTTATCCTAAGCAAAATCTCTTATAAAAGCCTTTTTTGTATTGTACTTTCAATAGACTTCTCTTTATTGACAAATCTAGCATCCATTTTTTAGAGAACATCAATGGTAAATTTTTCAATAGAATGAAGCAGAAGCTCATCTACTACTCTTCTTACAACTGATATTTATCTGATCATGATCATGGAAACAGTACCCTTATTTGTCTTGAACTTGAACCTTCTAAAATTTATACATAATAATGGTGTAATATTTTCTAAATTATGATCAATTACAAATTTGTATTAAATGTTCTCTTATCCTAAATACTATGCCTTTGTTTAACTTCCAATAGCATAATCAACTCCTTACCGAACAAAAGGATTCGTTTAATCAAACTTTATTATTTGTAATTATCTTTAATTATTTATAATAAAATAAAATAAATCATCATCATCATCACTCTTAAAAGAACGTATGATTAAAAGATAAAACATTTACTTCTTATTTTTATAATGAAATTAAAAAAAATCATATGAGTTCATCATCAATCTTAAAAAAATATTTGATTAATCAATTGTTTGGTGCACTAGTAGACAAAAAAGAAAAAAAATTAATTTCTTTTCTATTATTTGGATGTTTGATTAGCATGATGGAGAATTTAAAACTTATTTGCAAGATAAATAAAATTATAAAATATGAATTTACTTCTCCAATCACATTATTTTAAAAGTATATGATATGAAAAAAGTAAGGATATTTTTGTAACTTCAAATCTCTTATACTTATCAATTTTTATTTTTCTTAGTTTCTTTTCTAAATGAAAAGAAATATTTATTGATCTTAAAATGTAATTGAGAAATTTCATTTTCTTTATTTTTTCATTATCCAAATAAAGAAAATAACTCCAATTGCCTTTTGTTTTCTATCCAATTCCCTCAAAACAAATAAAGAATTTAACTTTTCCTTCTTATTTTTAGAAACAATTGACCATAGAAAACAAAATATAGAGTACTTTTTGACTTATTCCACCTTCTCCATAGCTATGAAGACACCGACCACAAAAAAGTCACAGTCGAACATCAAATCAGAAGCCAAAAAATTAAAGAAAAAAAAAAAAAGAGGATGAGAAGAAGAAACAATTTCTGATGCAGCATTATTTTAGATAGAAGGTGTTTTTTTTTTAGGTTGGGTATATTAGGTTTCTTTGATTAAAAAACAACAAAGCATGGGAATGACTTTCTTATGATCGGTGATTGTAGTCCAGTAACCAAGACACGTTATTTTGAGAGAAAAAATCTCAAATTCGAGCCATTGTCTAAGCATTGTGGATTCTCACAATGTTTGCCTGAGTGGTCTGGGGATTCGTTGGGAAGTATAATTGAATAATTATTGCTGTATACTAAAGATACGTGTATCCACTACCATTAAAAAAAAATTCAATTAACAAATCAAAAGCTAATAAATAAAAAATCGACAAATATAAAAATTTATTAAATAAAACTTATATATATATATATATATATATATATATATATATATATATATAGTATCATTCTAGCACTATGATTAGAATGTTATTATATAACTCTATTAATATTTATATATAAGTTTCTATATTAAGATTATATGTTAAGTAAAAATTATATATTAAAACAGATAATCCGTAAAAAATTTTATATTATATATAAATTATTCATTTTATTATGTAGTTATGCATAATTACATATTATAAAAAGATGTTGAATTTTTTATGTATATAATATATAAATAATTTATTTTCTTAGTATTTATAGATAAAAGGGTTATAATCAGCACGTGACTGATCTGCAACTTTTGAAATATTCCAAGTGAGTAGTCTTAATCATCTAGCTTCATTGAAACGGATGTTGAGAGGAACAAAGCACTGCGAAAGTAAAAGGGTCTAATCTTCCTGAAAAAAATAAATTATAAGAAATTTTTTCTTCTAAGAATTTTCATTCCAATTATGTTTCCACTTAATGGCTTTGAAAAGGAAATTTGAAAAAAAAAATTCGTTTTTTGTGATGTTCAACAATGTTTTTAAAATTGAATAGGAGAATAAATTGATCAACTAATTGATTTTTAATTTGATCAATTTATTTGGTTTAATCAGTTTATTTGATTTAATCGGTCTAATTTAATAGATATTTTTATTTTTAAAATTATATAAATAATACTTAAAAATATTAAAAATTTAAAATATATATAATAAAAATATTTTTAAATTTTAAATTTTAAATAAAATAATATAATTTTTTTAAAAAATTTATAATTTGTTCACAAAAGTAATATAATTTTAAATTGATTTGATTCCAATTTGGATGATTTTTTTGGATTTAATCAATTTTGATCAATTTTTTTAAGAAAGTGATTTTAAATATTAAACCGAATTATACAATCGAGTGATTCTCAATTTTACTATTCCAATGTGATTCTGAAAACAATGATGTTCAGTGTATAAGATCTCAACGAAATATTGTCTTTTTTTTTTTTGTGTGTGGATTTGACTAGTCAAATATTTGATGTTTTTCAGCGAAACAAATAACGTGTTTAGTTATTGTTGCTCTAATTTAAATTCATTCATTAATATAATTATTATTATTATATATTTTGACTTTAAATTTTTCGTATTTATATTAATAAATTTTAAATTTCAATTTATATATATTAAGTTCCTAAACTGTAAAAAAATTTAATAATATAAAAATCATAAATTTAAAAATTCAATATACATAAATAATAATTCAAAAATCTATCCACATATATAGAAAAAGTTTAACCCTTTGTTCATATTGAGAGAAAATAAGGAAGAAAAAAATAAAAATTGATTGTGATTTTCTATTATTTGGGAATGAAAGGAAAATAAGAGAGGTAGAAAAATAACTTTTATTTTCTCTTCTTTATTTTTCTTCTAAAATGAAGAGAAAATATGATAATTAAAAAGAATTATGATGAATTTATATTTTTGTCATTAATATTTTTATATTGAAGAGGGAAAATAAATATGAAAAGGAAATAAATGAAGGAAAATAAAACTTATTTTTTCTTCTTTATTTGTTACCCAAATATAATAAAGGAAAATAAATAAAAAAATAAAATTTATTTTTTTATTTTCTCCTTTTTAAGTAATTTCCCTGACTAAGGGTACAAATATGCAATTTTATGTCAGTTATCAACATGTACATATACCAACAGAAACACTCTAAAAATTCATCAACATATGCATGATATGTGTTGTCCATTTCCGTAGGTACAGCCACCATAAGGCACAGGAAAAGAACAAAATTCATCTCATTTATGCCAAATATTACCAATACTCATCCAGTAAGGGTAATCTGTACATTACTATTTTAGTGGATCTAATTCGATATCTGTGTGTTTAAATATTAAAATAAATATTTTAAAATATATTAAATCAATTAAAAATACACTTAATATCACTCGGAAAAAAATATTCATTCATATATGAACTAAAAAAAAAAAAAAATCATTTGTGTAAGGTAGTAATGCTTCTAAATTGGATGGGATGAGAAAGGCAAAGGCCAAAAGCGATATGATTTGATATGATATCTTATCTATTACGTATTATATAGTCCTTTGGATGAGAATGCTCTTAGGCCCTATAGTGTTTGTATTGTAGACATGGAGACAAAAACTTCCTTCTTCCATGAAGTTTCTTTGAAACTTCGCTTGGCCCCACCACCAATCTTCAAGAGAAGTTTTCTTGACGCTTCACAGTGGACCATACCATCCATGATTCGAAGGTTTTTAAGTCTCCTTCACTATTGAGATCCAATCCCAATTAATTTGATTTATTTTTGGTTTGTAATTTCTGTTTCGAAATTACAAATATACCCTTTTAAAGAAAATAATTTTTTTTTTCTTTTATTGTATAAACTACCCAATGGATAGATCTCTCTCTTCCATCTCTTAACTTTATTATTATAATTAGAGAAGATTGATCCTAAAGTGCAATAAAAATTCCAAATTTATTAATAATGATTTAAAGATGAAAACTAAAAACTCTATCAGAAAAGACATAACAAAACTTTGTATCCAATAGATTTGGAGGAAAAAAATCAAGCAGCTCTAAAATAATAGAAAATTTATTAAACAAACTTGAAGGAAATAATATAAAAAAACTAAAAAGAGAAGATTTTGGGGTATTATTGGTTATAAAAGGTCAATAGCAGCCCTTAATCGCCACAAATAAGATAGTTTTCAAACAGAAAAAGGAGATAGTAAAGAAAACCATTAAGAGTGTGGGAGAATTTTCTTAGTTTTTTAAAAAAAATTTTAAAAATGAAAAATAAATTTTATGTTTACTTGATAAATTTTTTTAAAAACTGAAAATGAAAGTTAATTTGCATATTTTTCAGTTTTCTAAATTTATAAAAAAAATTAGAAAAACATCATTTTGATGTTTTTAAATGAAAATATAGAGGTTTTTTTTATAAGAAAACAAAATACCTATCTTACATAGAGCTCAAAATGATGTATAATACTTATAAGATCTTTATCCTATAGGTATTTCTTCTCATCTTTTTTTTTTAGACATTGTCTTTTAAGTGATAATTAGATTATATTTTTCCACATTATAATTTTTATAACACTATATAAAATATTCATTTCTTATTCTTTTTAATATCATAAATTTATTTTTTTTTTTTTTTTTGCTAGTTTTATACTATAGTTTTTAAATATATTTTTGCTTTCTATTTTCAACTTTTATTTTTATAAGACAAAATTTATTTACAATTTTTTCAAATGATATGTCACTTTAATTACTTAAAAAATAATTTTCTAGCTATAATAACAAGTTTTAAAAAAATTTGCAATCTAATTTAAAATGAAAAATGTAAAAATATTTTCTTTACAAGTAAATGCATTTAACAAGTTTTAAAATTTTTTTATGATAATTTAAAGTTTTCATTTTTTTTGATAATTAGAAAATAAAAACCAGAATAATTTTTTGTAAGTAAACACACTATAGGATTTCAAAGTTTATGGGAGTTTGACATATTTTATTCTTATTAGACACAAATTTGCGCATTGTGTGGTATGATTATTATAATAAATTTTAAATAAATTTAGTATTTATTTTTATTAAATAATTAATTAATTAAATGAATGATTATTATTATTATTTATAAAAAATTTATTGTCAAGTGACTAAAGCAATAAAATAAATTTCTCAAAATTTGTAATTATATGCGGAGATAGTTGTAATACATTGTCTATTGATTAATATATTCAATCTTACGTCATATAATTTTTTTAAAAAAATTATTAAATTTAAATGTTGTAATTTCTAATGATTGATTAAACTAATAATATTAAGTATTTCATAATTTATTCATTTTTTTATTATTTTACTGTGATTTGCTCATGAACTCGCATTGTGTATATCTTATGGAATATGATAGTTTGTAATTTAAATTATTCATTTGTAGTCTCTTTCTTTCTATTTTTTAAGTGTCATTATTGGGTTTTCTTGAATTGATATTAAATTTAAATAATCTCACCTTATCAAACGAAGTAATTACGTTAGTATTAAATCAATTTTAGTTTACTTTAGTACTAAACCAATAGGAGAAGAAAATATTAGTGTACTAGTATTATTTTCCCATCATGCATAAGCAATTAAGAAATATAAGTATTTTACGTTAGTTTTACTTAATTTGCATTTATATTTACGTTCCCAAGTGTTTTTTCTATTTATTAAACTGACCGAATAGCCATGATATACTTCTAAATCAATAATGAATCCCAAATTTGACTAAATTTCTCTGCCTACGGCATGGCCGAGTAGAAGAGCCCAATTTCAAAAATCTTTGATTTTTCAATAATGTGTTTGGAATTCTTGCGTAAAGTATTGATTACATCGTAAGTTTTAGTATTGCAGGGACATTTTTGCATGAAAAGGCATGCAAGACAGATGAAGAATGCAATAAGAAGATTTTTGAGTGACCGCTAAGTTTCTTCTAAATTTCTCATATTAGTATTTGATTCTTCCTAATTTTTTGAACGTCTATTCCTCTATTTCTTTTTTCCATTTGGCTTGGATTGTTTTTAGGTTATAGTAGAAATTTTTAAATAATTTATGATTTTTTTCTGAGATATTTCTACTGCACAATAAACAAACTGTTCATTTTTAAATAAAGTCTACAAGAAAGCATTATTTATTAGTTCGCATGAAAATATTATATCTCCCATAAAAAAAAATGCTTGATTGGATATCATGGCAAAAACCAAAAAAAACTGATCCATCATTTTTTACATTAGCAATTAAGTGCTATTCCTTCACACCCACAGAGGATTAGATTGACAGTTGCAAAACTCAAAATTAATATGCCACTTGCCTAGATTTTGATTCCATTTTTTTTATTATTTTTGTTTGAGGATATGTAATTTTTGTATATTTTAAAAAGTTAATTTATATCAATTTATTATTTTAAAAGATTTTTAAGATTTTAATCTTAATATAATATAACATATTTTAAAGGGACTTCTTGATAATTAAGTGATAACTATATAGTATGTTTATTTAGGAAATTCTAAATGATATATATGGCTCGGATTCCTGCCACCTAAGAACATCAACAGGGTAGGGTTAAAAGAGATTATAAGTGACCTTTGAGACTGTATATGCAAGGTGTAGGTTAAAGGCATAAGCAGAACCTCTATTTCAAGAAGAAACTAATGGATAAAGTGAAGTAAGATATAGTGGACTATTCTTTCACATCAGCAAAAGGATTAGTATTTCTTTCACATTTGCATGTGAACCTCGAACCTCTGGTTGATTGTGATGAACAATTTACGAGCCTAAAAATTGTGAATCTATAGGCTACAGAGTAACCCGATTTAAAGTAACTTGATTTAGCTTTACCTGCTCTCCTAACTTACTGACATACATGCTGAGGTTTGGCTTTTACTCTAATCCACATGGTTTGACATTGCTATTTGTATCATCATGTCACCCATCAAGAAAACATTTTTGTTATTTTTACGCTTGATTTTGAGTTTTTTATATTGGGGTTTGCTATACATTATTGAAGTTATTGGCTTTTGTTTCTGTTTCTGGGTGTTGAAATTATACTGGTTGTTTTACTTAATTTTGTATGAAATTAGTGAATTTCTTCATTGTTAGTGTCATGAGTTTGCACAGTTTATGATGTTGCTGTAACGAGATCTTTCATGATAATTTTGTGGTGGTGATATTTGGTTTGGTGAGAGGAGCTAGAGGGGCTGGTGCTGGAGAGTTCCTAAAACGGGTTTGGCCACTATACATAGTATTTATTATCAAATATTATGAATTTTGTCCTACAAATTCTATGTTAATTATTATATGATATTTTTTCTAATAATAACTCGTTTGTATTCACCTATTTGATTTATATATTTAATTTTGTGTGACATAATTTTAAGAGAAAATTTATTAAATTTAAACAAAGTAATTCATGATAATTAATTACATTGCAGGTAACTCTTATATACTCAAAATTTTAAACAATCAATGAAAATGATTTAGATATTAGATTTTTATTTAGAAGATTTTGCTTTTTAAGTTTTCTAATTTTTTATTTAAAACTTATTTAGAATTTTTACGTTTTAAGTTTTTCTCATATTATATTCATAAAATTTTTTATATACACAATTGTACTATATATAATTATTTAAAAAATGACAAATAATGATTTGAAATTGATCTTACTATGGTATTGAATTAGGTAGTTCGGATAGGTTTTTCTTTGATTACAACTGAGTAGCTCGAGTTTTCATATGTCGGTCTCTACAAAGCAGACAATAGGAAAAGGGAAATTCAACCTTGTGCTAGAAGTCTATTTTGATATTTAGATTAGTAAGTACTGCTTGAGAGATAAAGTGAATATATACGAGAGTAAAATAAATGAAATACTTGATTGAAATACTTTCTATAATTATTCAAGTTAATGTTGAATGAGAACTCTGTTTCATTTCTCTTGAGAATTATTTTCACAACAAGGGCTATCCTTTCATGTTGAAGATCAGGGATAGGCTAAAGAGTCAAGTATGAGCCTAGCTAACGCTGGCTTATAACCTAAGAGTCCATCTTTGATCAAGTTGGACTTATAATAGTTGCACGATTGACGCGCATGATGCTGAGTTAAGCCTTATACGAGAGCGAGTTAGTATAAAAAATTAACTCCAAAATTGAAATTAATAATATATATATATATATATATATTAATTGGTGATTTGAATTTATGATCTCCTATATTCCTTTATAAATTTGATTATTGTCAAATTAGAACGTAGCTTTTTTCTTTTTTCCTTGATTAATTTGATTTCATTATTTTAATATACAATTTCATTAATTTTAAAGATGCTTTATTGATGTCGTTATCACAAAAATAAAATCTAGATATTATGTTTCTTAAAAAAAAACAAAACAAAACACAGAGTTATCCACCGACATTGTCATGACTTGGTGCATTGATTTTGCTATCGAAAATAACATTTGATTTGAGGCGTCAAACTAAGACCATTTTCAATGTATAAAGCAGTGCTAATGCTAAATTTGCTATAAGCAATGATCAAAACGGTAATATTTAGCAATGATATTCATTTTCTACTCTAACGAAGCAATTAGGAGTAAGTATTTGGTCTAATTAATTTATTTAGTTTGATTTATATTATCATTAAATTAACTGAATTTTATAATTTCAAGATGGAATAATTTAAAAAAAAAAATGAATAAATTGAATTGAATAAATCAAAGGTATATGCCTATAGTTAAACCGCATTAACTTTATAAAATTTTAGTTTGGGTTGGTTTGACCAAAATTATATGTATTTTGGATTATAAACAACTTATAAACAAAAAATCAAAAAACCTAAAAAAATAAAATTTTAAATAGAAAGTCAATATTTAAATTACTTTTATTAATTATATAAAATTTTCAATATATAAGAATTAACGTCAATATAACAAATTGTCATGAATTATTTCGTTAAAATTTAATAAATTTTCTTCTTAAAATTATATCACATAAGAATTGAAGTTATAAATTAATAGACAATCTTTTATTGTATCCATATTATATATAATATATAATTTATAGTTATATGTTAATTTTATTTTTATTATGAAATAATTAATATTATTTATTTGATCCATTGCCATAAAGCATTCCATTTAAATTTAATAAAATTTTCTTTTAAAATTGTGTCACATAAATTTAAAAGTATAAATAATATACAATTTTTTGTTATAATTACCTACATACATAATTATATATATTGAAAATTGTATTTTATTATTTTATATATTTGACAATCACTTTTTTATAAAAAATAATAGTTAATCATTTAATTAATTAATTATTTAATTATTTAAGTAAAATAAATATTAAATTTATTTTAAAACTTATTATCATAATCATATTATGCAATGCGTATGTTTGTTTCTTGTATATATATATTAATTATAGTCTCAAACTCAATTTTAAATGAGTGTTTGTTATTTATTAAATAATTGTATTAACAACATAATCAAGTGGTATTGTAATATATTTTCATTTTTTCATGTGGCAAATAAATTAGAAATTAAATATTTAGTTTTTTGATTAATCAAAAAAATGTGAAAAGTTTAATAATATAATAAGTTCTACATATAAAAATAAATTTAAAAATTTTAAATATTCTTAACATTCACAATAATGTGTATTTTGTTTTCTCTATAATAAATTTTTTAAAAAATTAAAAAATAATACAAAGTGAAATTATAAATTTTTTTATTTTATATTAAAAGGTAGTATTATTAAAATTTATTATATTATTTTAATTATAATTATTTTATTTACTTAAAAAATATTTTTTAAAAATATATTTTAAAATAATAACACGAGTTCGTAACTAGTATATATAATTAATTATAGTCTTAAATTTAATTTTAAAAAATAATTATCATTTGTCAGCTAATTGTTTATTTGAAATAAAAATTTGATATTTATTAAACTAACTGTTTGAGACATAAGTTATTAGAATTTACATATAAAACTATCTAATTATAAATAATTATTAAAATTTATGAACATGCAAATGAAAAATATATGATTAAAAAATAATTTTCATATATTACCTATGTTGAAAATAGATATTAATTACTTAATTGCATATATTCTATAAATATTTTATTTTATTAATATTTTTAAATATATTTCAAATAACGTATTAAATTATAACTGCATAAAACACAAACTATTGACTATTTGTAAAATATAAATATAAATAACATCAATTGATATTTCTTGAAAATATTTTTGAAAACTCTTTTATTTTTCAATTTAAAGTTAATATCTCATTTTTTTCTTTATATATCTATTGATATTTGTAAATATAGATATTTTTAAAAAGCTGATATATGCATTGCTAAGCAAAATTTTAATACTTGATCCCACAAATGTTTTTCTCTTTAGATTCTCACCAGTAAACTATTAGAGTCAACACATATCAATGAAAAAACCTATTGAAGATGATGAGTCCTAGGTATTGACAATAAGACTGCAAAGCAAGGGAGCCAAGTCGAATTTAGATTAATTTAAATTTAATTTATTTATTAAATAAATTTAAAATTTAAATATGAATTTAATTCTTTTATTAATTAAGTTAAATTAAGCAGAATATTATTATATTTATGTATAGTTCACTGGTTTAATTGAGTTTAAATCTTTATTAAAAATATTAAATTATAGCTAATATTTTTCATAATGATACCGAAATTATAATATTTATTTTCTATATTTTAATATATTAAATAATATTTATCTTTTTTAATCATTTATATAATGAAATATGTATTTTAAATGTTATTTTCTAATTATAATTATACAAGTCGAAAATATAAATAATGAAAGAGTTTAAACGAGTTGTTCGCAAGCCTGCATAAGACAAATAAATTCATAAATAAATATTACAAATATAATCAAATTATTTAAATGATTCTATTTTTTTAATCCACAATTGAACATATTCAAATTATTTAAATGATTCTATTTTTTAATCAAACATTGTAAATGGGATCAATAAAAGCCTATAAAAGAATTATTTACGAATTTAAATGAATCAAATGCACAATTATTCAAATTTAGCTTATTTATTATGTAAACAAGCTCAAATGAGCTTCTATATCAAAGTGAACTTCTAAATATTTAAAAGCATTTGATTTGTTTGTAACCATAAAGTGTCGGGACCATTTTGTTTTTCTATCCCTACTTGATAAAGTCCAGGGACCATTTTGTTTCATGAGAGGAGCTTAAGATTGTTTACAGTCACTGTCTAGTTTGTATATAAATAAATAATTTATTTATTTATACGTACGAAGTATTTATTATGAATTTTTTTATTGATTCAAAATGTGATAAAGGAAATAATAAATGCACAGTTGTCTAATATAATAATTAAAAAACATAAATATGAGGGCAAATTGATTGTCAAATAACACGATAAATTCTAAAATGCGTTTTATAATTTGTAGTGATTGTGTATCATAATAAAACAACGGAAGAGATTTACCTTAGTTATAAAAATAAAATATTAATCAATTAGTTTTTTTGTTGCTAAATTAAATAGGTTTTTATTTTGTGAATCAATTTTAGCTCTTTATTATTAGGGGATAAGACCATCTAATATTCTAATAATTACCAAAGGGTAGATTTGTCCAATCAATACAAATTACAGGATATTTTTCTGGCAACAGAAAAGGTGGGTGGTCTTAAAGGGAGCACGACCAACGAAGAAACAAAGTTGGTGCCCATTATACTTACAATATCATATTTCTTAAAAATTGTTAAAATAATTATAAAATTATATAATAATTAATAAATTATATAAAATTTAAATTTTAACCAATATTTTTGTATAATTTTTTGTAAGATGTAGATTATATATATTCTTATTATATGATATAATTTATTTATTATTTTTAATAATTTTAATTTAAAAATTATTATATAAACTAATAAAAACTTGACGTAAAGTATTAAATAAATGACACGTGTATTTAGAAATTTTATGTAAAAATAATGAGAAATAATTAAATATAGATTATTATTTCATCAATAATTATTATCATTAAATATTTTATATAATTTTTACAAGATATAAGTGATAATAATATTTGATTATTTTAAATAATTTTTATTCTAAAAAATATCTAAAATAATAGTAAAATTTAAAATACATAATTAAAAAATAAATAGTATATATAATTCAAAATTAACATAAAATTTTTATATAATTCTAAATTATTTAAGTAATATTTTCATTCATGTATGTAATTATCTACCATCAAAAATAATTTTAATCAATATAACATTATTTAAAAGTGGTCTAAATTATATATAAGAATTAAAAATATAACTGTTTGAAATATTTATTTTATAAGTTCTAATAAATTATTGAAATCTATATAAAGTGGCTAATTCAACTCATATTATGAGCCTTAAAAGGTACACTTCCTTGCTCTAGCTATCAAACGACAACAATCTGCACAAACCCATTAGGAAACTTCCTGTCATCTTCTCTTCTTCCTTGCTATCATCTCTATAAGAACCCACTACTTAGCATGGGGCTACATTTGGTAGCAGTAGCCAAGTTAAAACTATTATCACTGTCGTCGTCATCCCACGGGACTGTCGTTTCGCCATTCCTTATAAGCTTGGTCTGCCCTTTCTTGTTAAAACTCGCCTTCGGTCTCCCCCTGGTTCGCCGAGCCTATTCTGATGTGATCTACGGGTCGAGGCTGTTCGTTTTTCAATTGGGTCGAATTGCTTTTGATGATAGTGGTGAGCAGCTGCCTCCGGGGAGGAATAGATGGGTAAGAGCTGTGCGGTTGTTTGGCCAGATGGTTACTCAAGCACGGCGGTCTCCGGTGGTCTCCCAAGCCGATGAGGATAGCTTCCACGCCCTGTCCATTTTTTCCCTTTAATTTAATTAAGGATTTAGAAGTTTCAACTGATGAATTAGTGGTTATGATATAGTATAATTAGATTTTGATGGGACGAGATTTCCAATTTCATGGTGCTTGTGCTTAATATTTAATTATTTTGCTTATATAAATGTTTGATTTTAGTTTTCCTGCTTTGCACGTTATATTTGGGCCTTGATATTGCGAGATTGTTAGCTCCATACAATTCTTAAATTTTGATTACTGACCCAAGTAATTATAGAAAAGTATTCATAATTTATAGTATTGATATTAATATATTTGATTATTTTACCAGTATATATTCCTTGATTTTGATTAATTATGTATACATTTAAAAATAGAGAAAAAACTATGATTTATTTACAAAACTCTATCGTCTTATGATATAATATTATTTGCAAAGTGATATAAAATCTATAACTTCATTACATGCATTTGACTTAATATAAAATTATGTATATTATTTCAATTAATTATATATGAGTATATAATTTTTTCACTCTAAATATATATATTTTTTCCAAATATGGTATTGTAAATAAATTATAGTGAAAAAATTATGTATTCATATATAATTAGTTGAAATAATATATAAAATTCAGTACAAAATTAGATAAATATAACAGAATTACGGATTTGATATTAATATTATACTGCATAGTAGAATTTTACTAATAAATAAATTACATGATCATATTTTACAAAAAGAAAAATCATAAAGTTGAATTTTGCATTTTATTCTTTAAAATAAATAAAATGTCCATCTCATGAACAAATCTCACCTTCGTCAAAAACCAAAGAAAAGCTATGTGAATATCATGGATGTCATGTTCAAAATAAATAAATCTCAAGGATATCATTAGGAAGGCCCGTGTTTTGGTTAGAGGTAGATCGGACGAATTGCAATCTTAAGTCTCTCGACCTTGGAACTTAACATGGCAACACTGGTAATACATTCAATGGTGTTAACGACAGGCCTGGCCCTAGGCCAAATACTTCCATTGGTGTTAGCGACAGGACCGGCTCTAGGCTAACTACATTCAATGGTGTTAGCCACAGGCCCCGCCCTAGGCCGAATACATTCAATGGTGTTAGTAACAGGACAAATTATAAAATAAATAATAAAAAATAGACTCAAATTAATATATTGCTTAGGTGCAAATAAAGATTGATCTGATGATGGCAAAACACTTCACACAAAATTTGAAATCCAACACTAAAATAAAAGTGATTCAATTCCATTTATGTTTCATCTATCCTCTCTCCAAATCCATCTCTTTTCTTTTTTTCTCTCCTCATTGACGTCATAAAAATAAAAAAACATGACCTCCATTCTCTACAGGCTTTCTTATAATCACAAGCTCCCACTTCAACCACGTTTCAGGTTCGACAAGTTGCCTTACCATGAGATGACCTGGATATATATTTGTCGTGGTCGTCACTATTTTTCATGTGGGTTTTGCTTTTCTTGAGATTTGATAAATTTTTTCTTGTAATTATTTTTTTTTTAATGTGAGGTTTGCTTTTCTTGATTAAGTGAATGTGGATTTTAGTGAATTTATGGGTTTTGATTATTGGATATATTGTGTTTTCCTTGTTCCTGGATTAATTCTAATGAATTAGGAGTTTCAGTCGTCTAGATTTACGATATTTAGTTTTTTTTTTTTTTTAAGGTTTACCGTTCTAGTACATTTTTGCTTTTGCTGGTGATTGAAGATGAGATGCTGAGGTAAGAAAGAATGTGTTGTGCTTCTGCTCTACAAATAAGTTTTGTTATTCCTTTCTTATTGTTGATTTTATGTTAATGCGATGGTGATGGTGGAAAGAAAGACGACAGTGAGACAGAATGATGGTGATCATAATGTGATGCTAGCTTAAGTAGATGAGCTTTATTTATTTATTTATTTTTTGTTACTAGGAAGAATGATTTTTTTTTTTAATTTAAATATCTCAATCTAGTATTTGGACTTCCTATAATAGAAATGTGATATAAGCACCTCAATATAGTTAAAAACTGGATTTATAAAGATTTTTTTAGTAATTTGGAATTAATTGATCATAAAATTAATTTTAAGTTGAATTAAATTCATCCTAACAATTGATGATGCCAAAATAAATCTTATTTTGATTTTGATTGTGTGCATCTCATAAATTCTCTCACTTTCTCTTTCTTGGTATATTTTTTTATTTGAAAATCATCTCTTTATGTATAATTATTATTGTAAAAAGTTCATTTATTATAATATGATATGGACCAAGAAATTATACAATTATTATGTGGACTCAATTAGCTCCATTTTATAGAAAATATTTTTCATATCTCTAGATAAATCGGTTCAACAAAATTAATTAATAAAAAAAGTTTCTAATAAATACAAAATTAAGTTATATTTAAGAAAAAATATTTTTGTATTTTTAAAAGAGAAATTTATTTAACAAGTTCATCTAAATAAATAAATATTTTATATAAATTTATATTTATTAATATATTTATTATTATTGATCATATTCAATCATTGGCACCTACCATTAACTACTAATTGTTTTTAGTGATTGATAAAATTCATAATTTTTTATTTTTATCATCTTAAATAATAATAATAATATAAATATAATATATTCATAATTAATTTTTATTACAATATTATGAATAAAAATTTAATATTTTTAATGTATTTTACATATCATAAAATATATACTCATATAGTTATTTTGTTATAATATTTGTGATAAATTTGTTGTCTTAAGAAATTATTTTATGATGAATTTTTAAAGAACTTTTTTGTGACAAGTCAATCACAAATAACATTTATTATAATATTTGTGACTAAGTTATTTTTTTATAAGACAAATAGAATTTTATTTCTTTTCAACTAATTTCTTTTCTACTTGTGTTGGAGAATCCCCCAATATGTTGTCATATATCACATATTCAAGATTTTTTCTGTGATGAACTATTTAACATTCCATCTTTGAATCACACTACTATTACTACTATTGTTATTATTATTGTTGTTCTTATTATTAGTGGTGAAACTAGAATTTTAAGACAATATATATATATATATATATATATATATATATATATATATATATATATATAT
>CATIWR010182134.1:0-10475 GCA_949677035.1 Omphalea diandra | reverse complement strand
AAAGATTGTTTGAAAAATGGTTTTTCTGGTAGATGTGCATGTTTTCCATCAAACCTTGAATGTTGACGAAGAAGTACAAATTCTCTCAATGTAGTTTCTATGTTTGATGATGATTATTTTGGAAGTCAATCTCATTAGCATCGTCTTTGAAATTTCTGCAGGTTGGACTTCTCCAAGCAATGGGCTATCCTTCCAAAACAACAATATATGTGGCAGGTTCTGAAGCTTTTGGCTGTCAACATATCATGATTCTTCATTGCGCCATGTTTGCTAATGTGCTGGTTTGCAAATGATGCGACTCATTTTGGAAAGTTGGTAAACATTTGGCAATATCTTCTGAAACAGGAAATTTTGGGGACTAGGATGCAATACAGAGATAAATTTTTTTTTTTCATCTTGGCTCCAACTTAGTCTTTTGGGGGAAATAAAATCAGATTTATTCTTTCCTAATCAATTGGAGGATTTCAGTGACAGAAGAGAAATATTTGTATACCTTCATACTACCGATTTTTTGAATGCCTCAGCCGCAAGAACGATGCAGTTTAGACAGCTTATTGCAGCCTGTAACTGAAATAGATCTTACATTATCAAAGATGTTTCATCAGGTGAATTTAGAGTGGGTGGGTGTTGTACCATGCAGCTTGCAGTCAGTTTTGCTTGATCACTTTACTGATTTGTTTTTGTTACTTTGACCTGTTGAGAGTGCAAAGTTGTTTTGAAAGGAAATCAATCAATGATTGGGTTTTTCATTATTTTAGATGTTTACAGCTCACATGCAGCTGCTATGTTATTGGCATCACAAATTTAAAGTCACACTGAAAATGCTGTTGGATGTTTGCAAGTCATAAGCAACTTAGGTTATTAGCACTACAAATTCAAAGGCTCACACTGAAATTGCTGTTGGTAAAAGATGCCCTTAGAACATCATTATTCTAGGACGGAACTTGGATTTTTTTGCATCTTCAGAATCAAGTCTTGGACATAATCTGGACCGGAATGATAGTCCGATATAGGGCTACATAATGAGAATAGTAGTCATTTGCCATTTCATAATATTCATCCTTAATTCTAGCAGTTAATCCTAGAACTTTCAAGTTAGAAAAAACCACTAGGCACTCTACTCTCCTTAACAAATAATTTATATGATAATTTGCATATGTTGTTGAATTACATTATGCAAAATACGAAGCACATGCATCTGAAAAAATACTGATTAGTAACAATTAGATCACTCAAGATTTGTCATGGAATAAAATGCAATGACTAATATATAGATATAAATAAAATGCAATGACTAATATATCGACATAAATTTCTCATGTATTTAGATTCAAGTTACAGTAAAATCTTTATAATCTATGGAATGATTTCTAGAGTAATACAAAATTTTAATTTCCATTAGTTTTTTATATAAATAAAACAAATTCACTGTGTAATAAGTTATATATAGTAATTAATTATTTTTAAAGAATTTCTCTCATAGTAATAATTCTTTTTTACATAAATACACGTGAAAGTTTTTAAACATACTGTATTAGTTAATTATTAATATAATGCATATTTTTATCAATGTAATTGAGATGACAAGAAACTTAAATTCTAATTAATGTGTCATTCATATTATGAGATATGTCATTCAATTTTGATCAAAAGTACAATTTGAACCAATAGCAGAATTAGGGGGCTAACATTAACTAAAAGCCCCTGGCCGGGTAAGAGAAGATGGTGAAGGTGTTACAGGGGCCCCACAGCCCCAACTGTTATGGATGTTCGAAGAAGGGGGGAGATGTTGAAGGAAGAAGAAGCCCCCCTTCCAATATTTTTTTTCTAAAAAAAAAAATGAAGAAATCATAACCAAAACAACACCATTTTGCTTGAGACGAAATGATCCGTTTTGCTTGCCCTCCCTCTCACGACCCCTTCAAAAGTTTTATTGATTTATTGCAATAATTCATCTTTGATTTTTGTTTTCTTTTCATTTTTTCATTTCCTTTTATTTTTTCAAAAGAATAACATCAGCTAATACAATGCTTGTTATTTGATGTTAAATCAACACATTGTGAAAACTAATATTGTTGGTTTCATTGTCTGCCTTTTGAGTTTGATTATTTATTTGTTTGAGGGACAAAATTTCCCTTTTTTTTTTATATGCTTCCTAAATCCTCTATAAGGGCTTTGCGTTTGTCTCAAAAACCTTGGTGCACTTGATACTCTAAACATCTAGTCAAGAAATCATTTATATTGGGAATGTACTAACTGTATTGGTCTTTGTTGACTTGATACTTTACCAGCATATGTTGAATAGTTATTGACTTATAGAAAGTCATTTTTGTTCCTTAATATGGGATGTTTCGGTGGTTGAGATCAATGCTCAATTGTATTTCAACATCAATATGATTGTTCTTGCTCTAGATCTTGTGGGAATTGGTGGAGTAAAGTTGCAGCTACATGTTTTCATTAAGCATAAAATTCTACATAACTAGTTGCCATTTTTCACTACATGTGAACCTGTGTTCTACCAAAGCACCCTCTTTGAGGCTTTTGCTAAAAAGCAATTCAAAAGCTGTTTTGGCCATAAGTTTAGACCTTATAAGTACATTAAGGTGTATATTTCTGATGTACAAAAAAAAAAAAAAAAAAGCAACATAAAAGTGTGCTTTTACAAGAGAAAATGCAATAGTGATTTTGAAGAGACTTTATCTTGGCCCTTTTTTTTCCTATTCTAAAATCACAATAACATAGTAATTGAAAGGATAGTGAACCAAAAATAATTAGCAAGTTGGAAGGTTTTGATATTGACATTGAAAATAGAAGACAACTTTTCCCTCTTTTTTAAGTATCTATTGCTTCATGGAGTAACTTACTCTTATTTCTGTTTTCATATCATAAATTAGATGAGTGATGCTACTTGCCTAGGGCATTCAAGTCTAGGTACTTTTTAATTAATAAAAGATGAGCCATAAGATCGATAAAGTGGAGAAGTATTTGTATAGTTATGCATATTCATTTCATACTAAACACTATATACTATTTGAAGTATTTATAGTAACCCCACTTTTTATTGTCCACTATGTAAAATATATTGGCGATTTAGCTAATCTTTAGCATTAGCCGGCTCTAGGTCTTGTCTTGCCTAAATAGCATCATTTCATATTTTCTTTCATTTTTTGTTTTAAACTTATTTGTTCTCCTTATTCTACCAAAACTATAATTACTTTTGTAGTAAAACCATATAATATTATATTCTTACTATTAGTTTTTAAATATGAATAGGGCTTTTTAAATAATAAATTAACCAATAAGAAATAATAGATTTATAATTTAATTTATAAATTGGTATGTTAGTTTAATAGTAAAAATATTGTTTGAAGAATAAGTTAGTGAATAAATCAACTGAATGATTCTTGATTTTGTCAATTTAACAAATCAAGTTCAATGATTTAAAAATAAAAAAATAAAATATCTATAAAATAACTCTAAAAAATATTTATAAATTAATTTTAAAAATCAGTCAAAATCTAACTAAATTGACTAGTAATCTGATTTCTAAATTTACTAGCAGAATTAATTGATTTAGTCAAATTTTGAACATTGAATAAAGTTGGGACTTTTAATAGTGAACTTTAGGGTTTCAATTTTGTTAGCATAAAATATATTCTCTATAATATATATTTAGCCAAAATTATAAATTCTCAATAACTATATACATTTATTAAAATAGGAAGTTTGAATATATGAAAAAGTTATGTTTAGTCTAAATAAGGGATAAGAAAACTTGAAAAAAAAAACTAAGCTAATTAAACTTAGTAAATTAAAACTGAAATCGTCTCTAAATTTAAGAGCTAAAAAATTTTGATGCAAAAAATACTAAGAGTCGAATGATTTTAGTATTGAAAATCATAAGACTAAATTAATTTTAATTAATTAGTTAAATTATAAATAAACGAAATGGGGCTACAATGATTTTGATTATGATAATTATAGATATAACAATTGTAATGGTGATGAAAATAGTGTTAATGTTAATGATGATTACACATTGATAATAGAGTTTATGGTTACATGTGTTTTAATATATTTTTCTTGCAAACATTTAACGAATAATATAAAAGGTAACAAAAAAGTATTATGTATATAATTAGTATATTGTTATATGATTTCAAGACATCTTAGTGTGACCATTAAATTTTATGAAGAGATCTCCATATAAAATTAGCAAAAATTAGAATATTAATTTCTTTCATGCTTTTAATATATATTTTTTAGTAAATAGTTAGTAGGCAATATTAAAGCCAAAATCATAGACATACATATAAATGATTTATACTACTCATTTCATTGAGAATTTAAGTTGGTTGTTAGTTACTTCGTGAAGATTTCTTGCTTATAAAGTCGAGCAGAAGTAAGATTAAAATTTAAAATTTATAGGTACAGAAACTGACATCTTATTTATATCTTTAATTTACATATTCTTTTATATTTGAAGAACAATATTAGAGTCAAAATTAGATAGAGTCAAAATTAGATATACTCACATATAAATTATTAATATTAAATATTAAATTATTTTAGTAGAGGTGACAAATAAATTAAGTCAAGATACTTTAAGTAAGATATCAAGTCAATTTAAGATTATATTTTTTTTTAATTCAATTAATTTTATATCATTTTGGATCCATACCATTTTGAATATCATTTCCCAAACAAATAATATGGTGTTGAAAGTTTGTTTCTTGAACTCAATTGTTTAGCAAACAAAATTTATTTAGTCTTTAATAAAAAAAAATTCACATTTTGGCAAAATTTATTGGCATTTTAGTAAGAAAAATTTTTCCTTTAGCTTTGGAGATACTTTCTACCTTAGACAAAATTATTTCACTTTTATATTATTTTTTTCATATTTAAGTATGATTTACAGTCTTAAGGTAATAAAACTCAATTTGTATGTATTATTGTAATATGATTAATAGATATAAAAATTAAAATAATTAAAATTTGATAAAACTTATATTTAACACATAACTTACATATTTTTAATTGTTTGACTTTATAAAAAAATAACACATATAATGTTAAATTAAACGCTTACTTCATATTTCAAAATTTTATTTAGATGGTTATTATTGTCAATATTAGTTAGGAACATGCAAGATATCCATAATGTACATCATTCATTACCTCCATAAAGTTCATGTTATATAAAAATAAGTCTTATGAGTGATCTATAGCTGGGACAACTAAACTCATAAATCAAAGCGTAACACTCCCAAATGATAAAACTATATGAGGATCTCAAGTCCAAAGGACCCCTTACACATTTCCTGCGAGAGATTTTCATAGACAAATAGTTAATGCTCCATATGGAATTCTCCAGTATGTCATTCAATGAACTTGTTCCATAACAAGTATCTATATGCTAGTTCTAAGCATCCCATATACTTCTACCTATAAGATTAATAGCTTACTTAACCCTTAAATAAGAAACATGACATATATTAGTCTCACAATTTTATAAATGTTCAATCTTAATAGAACTTCGATTAAGAATAGTTTAAGAATAATACTTTGATGGAGTAAGTGTCTCATAGTTATAACTCCTTATAACTACCTTTCCAAAGTGTATGAATTCCACGTACATCATCTTGAAACATTGCCATATTGACATATGTAATGCAACCTAATTCCTTGTAGTTATGAAAAAGCTAAAAGATAAAGACCTTATGAACGTTAACTTATATTACATGATCATTACTTAGTTATATCCTTAATCCAATTAATTATCTTTAACACATAAACCAATAATGTCAAATTACTCTTAGCCTCTCTATTAAGTAAAAAAGAGTAAGAAATGAAACTAGTGCACCTCATAATCAAGGAAACTCAATGCTGATGAAAATCCATTTAAAGCATAACTTCCTTTGTAAACTTCCATTCGACCCTATTATATGCCTTTCTTATGTTTAATTTTGGGGAAATAAATCCCTATGTTCTGTTCGGTGTTGTCTCAACCAATGTATACACTCAAAACCTAGTATGATGTTATCAGTGATTTAACTTTTAAGAACAAAAACACACAAAGTTTCATAACCTCAAAACCTATCACAGGCATTACCACTCTTGGTGCCTTATCCAAGAATTGTAAGGCAAATCTATAGTTTTACTGGTTCGGACAAAAGCTACAATCACCCCATAAATAACCAACCTTACCATAAGAAGAACAAAAATTTGATAACCATTCATATGTGGCAAGAATGGCCTTAGAAGACTGTCAAATTAGTTTCCAATAAAAGTCCTCATTTTAATGGTTTTGAGATATCAATTCGTATTCTAATATGACAGAATTTTCCAAAACATTTTCTACCATCCCTTTCATCAATAGTCAACACTTTCTCAATATCCCAACCAAGTGTCATAGATATGTCATGCCTCATATAGGCTAAAGGAACACTATGAAACTAAACCCAATAAGAGTCTATGTTAAGCTGGATCCTATGTAATTGTTGCTTATCCTTAAATTCAGAAAAGACAAGCAATTCTCTATCAAACTTTCAAGGACCAAACTCCATCACTCTATTCTTATCAACCATAGAAGTAAAAATAAAAATATTATCACCAAGAATTTCAATATCGACATCACATGAAAGTCACAAGATCTTGGTTGTTGAGTTACGAAAGGCCTCTCTATTTATGCTACACCTCAACAACACTTTACAAAGTAAGCATTGTTCAATCTTTGAGTGGCCTCCATTCATAGATCTTGGGTTAGTTTAACTACTCGCGTTTCACCAGAGGCCCTTCGGTTCAAATGTGCACACAATTTTAAAAGGTTGTCATGGTTTATTATGGAGTTTTACCCTAACCTAAGAATGAAAAGGAGATAAAAACACAAGAGTAGGATTACAATAGAAAGAAACTCATGCCAAATCACTTAGGAAAAGTGAGAAAATCTTGTGAATAACATAAGATATAAACACTACGTTGAAGCAGAACCCTAGAGTAACTCGTAGGAAACTCTAGCCACTTTGACCCAAAATGGGAGAGAATATTATAGAATATATATTACAATTTCACAAGTTGAGTTATGTGTAGGGGTGAGCATGAATTTTGGATATAATTAACCAAATCGAAAAATAATAAAAAATATTTGAATCATATCAAACCAAATTTAGTCAAAGAACCAAAATATTTATTATATACATAAAATCTATGACAATATATTTATATTTTTAAACTTAATATATATATATATATATATATATATATATATATATATATATATATATATATATATATATATAAAATACATAAACTTACATATAAGTTTTTTATGTTTAAATATATTATATATAAGTTATATATACAATATAAATATGTTTCAAATCATGTGTATATGTATAAATTATTTATGATTATATAATAAATATGAGTAAATGAATAATTTCATAAAATATGAAACCAAAATTTGAACTAAACCGAATCGAAATCCAAAATTATTTGAATAAAATTGAATTGATATTTAAAATTATCTATTGTCGATTTTGGAGAATTGGACACCATTGCTCTAGTTGTGAGTCTTTCTTAATTATCCTTTAATATACAACACATGTATAACATGGGTGTGTGTGTGTGTGTGAAGACTAAACAAATTATAAATTTTAAAATAGATTTTTACATTAAAAAATTATTCAAAAATACCAAATGAAAAATAAAATGAAATACATTACTATTTTTTGATATTGAGTTTTTTAAATAAATTTATTGACTCAATATTTAATGTTTTTAGTTATAAATTGTTTTTTATTGAATTTTAACTCCAAATTTTTAGTTAACTTTCATATACATTTTAATTTAAAAATATATTTCATCAAAATTATTTAAATTATACATTAATTGAAATGATTTTTAATCAATTATTTTTCAAATTATATTACGCATATTTATCCGTGATTCTTAATGATTTTTGCTCTTTCAAAAATCAAGTAGCCAAGTTCATAGTTATTTAACTTTTATTTTAAAAAAATTAAAGGTCAAATAGGAAGTTAAAAGATTTGTATGAACAATTATTTTTTACATAAATTGTTCAATTGATATCTCATAAAGAAATAAATCTTCAATAGATTTTTTATTTATAAGATAGTAGAAATCAAATTATAATCACAATCGTAGTTTTATGTTCTAATTATAATATATTAAGGTTGTAATCAAGTCGAGTATTATAGTACTCAAATTTGATTTGTTTATTTTATTTAGACTTTGAACCTAAATTGAGTTTAATGATTTTTTAAGTTTGATTTGAACTCAAATTTATTCATCAGTTTAGCTATCTAACAAAATTTACATAATTTTTTATATTAATTTTATATATAATTTAAATTTTATTTTGTATATATTTATGTGTATCGTATAATCATTTTCTATAGGTATCAAATAAAATATGATTTTAAATAATATTTTATGAAAAAATATTATTAAAATTCATTTCAAACTGTTTTCAAAATTTTAAATTGAACTTAAAAGTATTTGAGATAGTTCATTAAAATGTGTTGAGTATAAAATTATCTTTGATATTAATTTATCTAATTAATGTGTGAGGGGTGTCACATAAATTTTTTTAACGAGTGAGTGAATCTAGGGATAGACTTAAATAGTTTAAATAGAAAAATTGATCAAACAAAATTCGTTTGATTTAAATATAGACAGTGTTCGATTTTATTTTATTATGTTCAAATTTGCGTGCTTAGTGAATGGCAGTTGAATGTGATGCAATGAGGAAGATATTACTAATAGCCAATAATTTCTGAATGGACCTGACTTATGGGTTATGACAACAATTGTTCACATACCATCTTAGATAGGCAGCATCATCCTGGCTGAACTGAAATTTGCATATAAACATCAAAATAATTACTTAAACAGTTTAGGGTTTTTTATCTTGAAAATGATACTACTTCCTGCTTTATTTTTACTTTTCAGAAATGGTTATGTCACGTTCTTTAAAGGTCTGCTAATTGCCCATTTTTAATTTAATTATCTATTAGCATGACCTTTCATTGATTCTGTCTTTTTAGTGCCATTGACCAGGAATATGGTGAAATACCCATTGCATTTGCAGTCAAGAGGCAAGGATCTATGCTAAGGCAAGGAGCTATCTTCAACTATGTCGCTGAACAGGTAATTATTAAATATTCATATGAGAAAATTTAAAGTTTATAAAAGATGTAAATTTGCAAAGATATATTAAACTTTTTTTAATATTATTTATATTTTTTTTTTTGATACATTAAAAAATTTTAAGTTTCACAATTAGACTTTGTGGACAATGTGACTGACACTAGAAAATGGGTGAGTCCCCAGCAGACCCCGTGGTTAGCCTAACTAATCATAATCTACCATATAAAATGCACTCGTTCTATAATATAATCACTGGGAGAATGACCTCTGCCACAAACAAAAGCCGTATATCATATTTTATGCTTAAAGTAATTGTCATAATAGGGGAGCCAAGCCTACCCAATAAATAAAATTGGGAATTCTGGCAATTCCAACTTGTGGGCCACCTATGATTTGTAACATACTACGTATATAATAATGAGATAGGCTCAGGTAGAGTGGTTACTCCATCCCACCAAAGTACCATTTATAAACTCTAGTGTACAATGTGGAGCTCTAGAATATAAATGTCATGCAAATCCAATCAAGCTATGTTTTCATACATGGCAATTGCAAAGGAAGAAGAACAGTGTGCAAAAATCTAGTCACTGGAAAGCAAGGCTACTTGAGAAAAATATTTAATGTTCGACTCAATAAATGATGTCGGTCAATTTAAAATTCCATTTATATGATCATACTGTTATAATTTTTTATGTGGGCGAATATTAATATTAATTATTGATTTGTTTTAATTTTTTATAAAACGAACTGAATAATACAGTTTATTGATTAATGGGTAAGCCTAATTAAATTGTGATCAAATGAGTTATAGGCTTATGACACCATTAGTAGACCGATATGAAAGACGGTCTGTGTAAGCCTTGTAAAATATATTAATTTCAGGATCTTGTACATAATTATAGAACACCATTATTCAATTACTGAACGGAAACAAATTTGCGTACCTGTCTTCGCGTTGAATCCCAAATTACTTTGAGTCATAATTCCATATCGGCCCACAAAAAATGTCACAAGCCTATAACTCCATTGATCACATTTTAATTGGGCTTACCCACAATTAATAAACTATATTATTCAGTCCGTTTTAATAAATAATTAAAACCAAACCATAATTAATATTAGCCCACATAAAAATATTTCCAACATTCTCCCATTTGGGCAATATTAATTATGACGTTTTCATATTTTAAGAAAGAAAACATTTTCGAAAACGACTCTCGGACCGAATACTTTAAACTCAAGTGTGGTCACACAATTTTTAGAAAACATATAGTTTATTGATAAAGTGACATCTCAAACACAAT
>CATIWR010182113.1:0-66397 GCA_949677035.1 Omphalea diandra | reverse complement strand
AAGCTATTGCACTTGCACTTGCATAGTTAATTGTTATACTTGCAATGTATCTTAATGATATTTGATTCTGGATTATGCCATGAGAATTTAATTATTGTTTTTATTCACTGAGTCGCGACTCACCAAATCGCAAAATATTTTGTTCAGATACTGAAGAATAGGAATTGGACACTGTTGTGCTTTCAATTTTACATTGAGACATATGGATCATAGGTCGTCGGTTGAATCCAAACTCTCTCTCTCCTTGTGTCATATACATATATGTACATCAAATAAATGTTTGATTGTGTGTAGGATGGATAAAACCTTTATGCATATGTATTTTGAACATGAATGATATTAGTTATGTAAATGAATATGGTTGTTATAGTTATTGGTATCAGAGCTAAAATGAAATGGTCGTTACAAGATATGCATGCAAAGTAAAATATTAATACAATTTGAGTAATATAAAGCTTACATAATCAAGAGGAAGCTATAATTAACGGGGAAAACATTTCTTACTTAGACTTTTTTATGTTTTTATCTAATAAGTTGTGTAAATTTGAATGGAACCTATTTTAATTTATAAAATGTTATGACGTGTTATTGTAAACATAACAGGACTTATTATCCTTGACAAAATCAATCTAAATTATCAAAATCAAAAAGAGAGAGATTATTGACCTAAGTTGGTCAAACTTAGTCAAACCATATTTTTTATTTTAACAAGTTAGATTGATGGTTATTAATGTATTTACTCAGTGTTGTCTTTGTAACCATCTCTATAAAACTAAAAATCGTAGGCTAGAATGCATCCTCAATCATGACTAAGATATATAGCAGGAGAACTGAATGATGATCAAGAAAAGTAGTCGCAATAATTACCATCAAACACCAAAGAAAAAGGTCCACTAACTAGTTGGGAACCCAATTGAAGCATTCCATATGTACACTAGTCATTTAAAAGGTTTAAAGATTGCGATTGTGAAGCTAAAGTTGCCACCGTGATGATGAAACTCTAAATGACTCAATCTAGTAAGCAAAAATCTGATCCTAATCATAGACCCCTAATCCAGTGTGATGAACATATTGCAATTGAGAATAATAATTTACGATTGTAATCCTTATACAATGACTAGCCTACAAAACTAATATAAGAAAATTATGCATCAACTAGACATTAAATACATATGAAGATAGCAATAGCAAAAAGAACATCATTAACCATTAAATGAGAATCACGATCTTGATGGATGTGTAATAGGCATAAAATTGATCTGACAATCATTAAATGTAGATTTTCCTACCATACCTTCTGATATTTGGACCAAGTTTCTTTATAATGGCTCTTTAGTGGTCGAAATCTATAAATACTCTACCAAATGACCTTCAATACAAGAGAATAACCTTTAATATACCTAAACTCTTATAAATTGAATTCTCAAAACCTTCTTCTTTAATTTCTTTATCCTTTGTTAGTTGGATTACTTTGACTGCAATTGTAAAGGTTTAGTATGAGCCTAAACACTTATAATTAAGGGTTAAAGGTAAGCTTAGTTGGAAAAAATTATTATAAGATTATGTGATAGCCTTAAACATAAGTTGTACTTAGGTTAGGTGTGAGCCTAAATACTTAGGGAGTGAGCTTATAAAACTTCTTATATAGTTTGAATGACAATGAATACCTAATTAGATAATTAGGAAGTACATGCACGGTTGATTAATATCTGAACAACTACAAAACTTTTATGCCTTGATATTCTTTCTTCTTTCCTTTCCCACTTTAATTTTTTTATTCACTTAAAATTTTAAGTGCCATTAATTTAACTCCCTTTTTTGGTGAATCAGGGTGTAAGCATCTTAAGTTATTTCAATCGAACTAATGGAATCTTGCTTGTGACTCCATCCTTCTATCAATCAATAAGGGATCAAGATGACAGGGGTCTTTACATCGGTAATGACTCCAAGGTATGGCAAGGATTTTGATCAATGAGGGATCATTTTAGGCCTTGTATTACTTCAAAGCGCTAAGTCCAAATTGATGGTCATTAGGGGACCAAATATAAGACAACACATTTGTGTCATCCCTAAGTAATATGGAATCTTCACACGACTTTGGTCGAGACAAGAATTTAGGGAAGGCAAAATCTGAACCTAATCTATGCCAATTAGAAGACCCATTTTGTCTTCACCCATCAGAGATTGGGTTCGAAATTTTGGAATGGCTTAGAGAAGAGTTTAGGCACCCCAAATCGCCTGAATATTAGGATCTGACCTTTGGACATCTTTGGTTCACTTTTAATATTTTAACTAAGTTATTGATTAGTTTAATTAATAGTCTTAATCATGCTTTTAATTCAATCAAGTCATTCCATTAATCCGAAGGGGAGAGGGCTCATGCATCATGGTATAAGAATCATCACACATATCTATGCATTCATTCATTCACATCATGCATAATTAAGCGAGAACAAGGGCATGTGATATGGTATAGGAATTGAACATGCGTTATTATCCAATCACATTAGACTCATCCTCAATCATTTGGGATAATGAATAAGACCATAATCATGGTCTAATTTAAGCAAAAACACCTACACCAAAACAAATATACATAAGTTGGTAAATAAAGTAAAAATATGACAAACAAAATAAACTCAAAGAATAAGTAATTGGTGTTTCACATGTTACCATCTCTCCCATATGAAGGTGCCTAGGTATGCATCTAAGTCTATAGTAAACATGCTCCCACACCACAAACCAACACACAAAACAAGATCAAAGTATATGAACCATGAGCATCAAAAGTGGCAAACATGTAATATAAGCATTTGGAGGATGTTTAATGGCCCAAGGTAAAAACTCATCACTAGAGGGATCTTTGGATTGATTAATCCTCTTTATATGTCGCTCTAAAAGAGCATGGCATCCATATGTACCACTAACCATGTAAGGTTAGCATACAACATAAGAATGGGGGAGATTAAGGACTAAACCATTATTCACATGTTCTAAGCACAAACATAATCATAAAAGGGCTCTCAAGGTCATTGGAACTTTAAATTCCTTGCTTGATCACTACCTGGAAATGATTAAAAACAAAAACATGATCATCACATTAAATTTAAAATAAAAGAATATGAAATCTTGCATAAAGAAGATATATGGAATCACTTTAAAATCATGCAAAAGTTCCACTTTATAACTGAATAAGAGTCCTAGGGTGTTATACCTCATCTTATTTTGCTGCTAAAACACTAAGACATCTCAAAAAGTGTTTTGAGAAAAGAGTGATATAGATGGAGAAGGAAATGAACCTTACAAATTTGTCTACCAAACAAACTAGGTTGTGCAGTCTAATATAGGGACCTAATGATAGGGCTATACAACTTACAATCAAGGTTGTAAAAGACTTATTTTTTGAGTTTTTAAAAACAAAAGAAAAAGAAAGATAAGAATGATAAGGGTGCATAAAGGGGTTGTGGATGCCTTCTTTGATGTTTTTATGCCCTTAAAGGCTCCTTATGTATTCAATATCCTTCAAAATGCTAAGAAATGCACAAGAGATGCAAGATTAAGGCCTTGTTCTACCTTGGAATGAGTTGGAGTGAGTTAGGGTTTAGGATTTTTGTGCTAAGTATGCTTTGAGAATGAATTTTGGTAGAGTTTTATTAGGGTTGTCCAAGCCACTCTCCCTCTTTTCAAATGAAAAGGGTATTTATAAGTGGTGGATGAGTACACTAGACCTTAAAATGGTTTTAGTTGTACTATGGATGTATCCAATCATAGAGAGGGAGATGAATCTACTTAATTAAGGTTTAGGCACGGTTATACAACTAGAAAAGGGTTGTACATCCATCTATTAGGATTGTGCATCCCTAAGGTTTAAGGTGGGACTAATTTGAAAGAATTCCAAGAGTTAGAGTTTAGGGGATGGTTGTACAACCCTAATTGTTAGGTTGTGCAACCCTACTTTATGGGCTATATAACTTATATGCTCGAGCTGGTAACTTAGCCTATGGTTATAGGCTTGGCTTTAGGCTTCTAGCTTTAGCCTTGGCTTTGAGCTTCTCTAAGTTTTTCTAAGACTTTTATCTTTTTCTTAACAATTCCTTTTCCATTCTAGGGGATGCATTCAGTGATTCTCATCATTGGGCTCTGTATCCAAAGATCTAGAATCTGATGCCTATAGTTTGCTCCTTGCTTTGTGAGCCTTGAAAAATAACATTTTGCAAAATGACAGTTTGGAATGTCAAAGCAAAGTAAAGAATGTAAACATTAGTAAGGTTACCAAAGGATACAAGTATTTAGCAACTCATCAATGAGGTATTAAAGCTTGTTATGGCATTTTTCTAGTAGGTGTCAGGTGTTCCCATATATTTCAATAGCTTCCTAATAGACACTTAAGTGATTCTAGTAGCTATTTAGCAGGTACTAATGTATCTTATGCCTCAGTAACTTTTTAACAGGTGTTTGATTTCTTATGTACTTCAGCAACTTTCTAATAGGCACTAAACTAATTATGGCAACTATCTAGTAGGTACCAGTGTTTTGTATGCCTCAATAGCTTTCTAATAGGTATTTGGTTTTTTATGATCGATATCATTCTTGAGTCTACTCTTTATGGGTGCTCTAGTTCTTATGAGTAGTGGCTCTAGCTTAGGGGTGCCCCCTGAGTGGCTTTTGTGTCATTCGAGCTTTTTCTAACACTTAAAAACTGTATTGACATCTTTGTAGTCTTTTTCCCTGTTATGGTTCATTCTCATGGAAATGGGCTTGGGTCCTAATACTATAGGAATGAAATATTTCCATGGGTTTTGATATTTTTGGAATAAAGGCATCTTCCATGAAAGTATTTTTGGAAGCTCAAGGGAGGTCGAATTTGTCATTAAAGGGCATTCTGGTAATTTGATTTGGATCTTGAATCTTAGAGTGTTGTCTTGGTACTCAACAAATAATGAAGGCATTTTTGTGATTTAGTTGCTCTGGGCTATTTAGGTAGCTATGGGCATTTTGGTAATTTGGTTGTAATTGAGCTTGACAATAAGCTAAGGGTATTTTCTTAATTTAATTGTAATTAGCCTTGAAAGGAGGCTAGGGGTATTTTAATAATTTGATTGTAATTGGACCTAAAAGGAGGCTACGGGTATTTTAGTAATAGATAGAGAATTAGGCTTAAAGAAGAATAATTCGACTTGTGTAGTTAAAAGGAATTAGAGCTTGAGGGGCTTAAAAAGAAAGTTTAGCTCACTAGGCCACCCTACCCCGAGGGGTCTGTACAGTGTACTGACCAGAGGTATGTATAGACTTAGTCCATTATATATGCCTCATTGAAAGCAACCTACCTCATTTGTGTCATTTATCCTCTGTTGCTTTCTTTTCTCTCTCAAAACTTTAGACTTAGTTTTAGACTTTCCTTTTTGGGAGTTTAATATGGTCAAGTACCATGATGATGAGATGTTCGATGTCTAGGTAGAGTTCTCTGATGAGGACATCACAATAATAGGTAGAGGACTTAGAGCAGTTGCAATCCTAATGAGGTTTTGCGCGGGCCAGCCCACTAAAGGCCATGACTGTGAAGATGATCTCGCTCAGCTTTCCTTCGGCTAGTGACATCGACGATGTACAACTTATACTGCTACCTTGTAGGAGCTGCCTCAGGAGCAGTAGGCTTTCTTTTTCCCTTTTATTTTATTTATTTCCTACCTATTTTGTCATTATAGGTTATAGGTATCACCTCGAAATTCCCTTTTGCTAGCAAATATTAGGTTAGCTTACAAAATAATTAGAGATGACTTTTAGGACACTCACCCTTTACTTTTGTTGTAATTTTATTTTATGCCTGCTAATTTGGTTGATTGCCTCGATTTGGATGCACTAGGGCTTTATTCTAGGATCTGCATAAAGAATGATTAAAATTAATTAGAATAACCTATGAAAAATTATGGTACATGCCTAGGATTATAAATAATTATGTATTTGTCCTGTCGACTTGCCAATTTTTTAACGCTTTGTTTGTGGATGCCTATTGAATTTTTTTGAGAAAATTAAGTCTTTAATTTCCACAAAACTTGTAAATAAGCCCTTATCGATTAAAACTTATTGTTCCTCTACCTTTGAATTCAAAATTCTCTGACTCTTTTGTTCTCTAACTTTAATAATTGCACAAAAATTCATATATATATTTCATCATTTTTTATTTCTCTTGCAAGGGATTGTCACCTTCCAAAAAGAAGGTGAGGCTATTAGTCCTATTGGGGAGTGGGTTCGTACACTGCATCCCTAATTCGTGGCTCATTTAGAGAAGGAGGCATCGAAGGTTGATTCTACGATGATGCATGCACTTCTGAGGCGATGGATGGATATGACTCATACCTTCCATCTACCCCTAAATGGTGAGGTGATGATCACGCTCGAGGACTTATGCCTTCTTGACTAAACTGCATTTTACAAGTATCTATTTGCCCAGTGCATTAGCTAGTTCTTAAACGAGACTACTTATTGAGGGTCCTTGGTTATGTTCCCCAGCTTAAGAGAAAGCAGGATTGTGTCGAGACCCAACATTCAAGCAATTATGTCTGAGGTCAGCGATGACAGTTTTGATGAGGTGATCAACCAACACGAACGATGCTTCCTTTTATATGCTCTGTTAGGGGTCGTTTTCTCAAATGCCTCTGACGTGGTTGCGCTCTACTTAGTGGCAATACTGGAGGACGTAGGCCTACTCCACCATTTCGAATAGGGTTTTACAATTCTACGCACCTGTATTAATACCTTGACTGGTATTCTCGAGGCATGGGGTATATGTGAGCTACTTTAAGGGTCCTCATCATAAGTAATTCTCAATTCCCTTTTTCTTCTCTTTATGTTTTTATCTTGTACTATTGTTTTAGGGCTTATGTCACACTTGTTGATAGGCATAGGGTATTAAACTAGTCTTGCTGCAAGAGATTGACCTTGAAACCAAGGTAGAGTGGCTACCTTTATTTCTTATGGCAGAGTGGTGTTGTCTACCCAAAATCCTCTACTGTTGACAATCGCACTCAGCTAAACATGATCACTCATCTAGATATTTTTCCTACACAGATAAAGTCGTGTGAGTCATAAGTATTTGTGTATTTTTTAATTTTATAGTTATAACAATCCTTTTTTTTTTATTATAGTTGCATCTCTATTGGAGGGGTCCCACGGAGATGTGGCCATTAGAGGTAGTAAAAGTAAAGGCCATCTTCTATGGTTGCCTTCTAATAGTGAGGCCCTTCATTCTAAAGTAGTATTTGGGCAAACGCATGGCATGAGGGCCTGGATGAGTGACCTATCGAGTAGCATATGCCAATAAGCATGTTATGGGCGAGGGATCTTGATGGTATGGAGTTTACTACAACATTATGCTATTCATTAGGGGAGCAGGCAGCTTCTGACAAGACTCCTTATAGGTCTTGGATGACTATAACATTGATCGAGACTCTCACCTTGTCAAAGGCATGCATTCGAGCATTCCAACAACATGCAACTAATGAGAGGGTCATCCTTCAACATAAGGGTTGGGGTACTACTACACAAGCTACTCCAAGATTTATTACTTCTACTTCTGCATCTAGGGTTGTTGCTGCCCCGAGCCACAAATGGGTCTATTTGCCATCTTCAAGGGGTATGAAGCCTATACTATTAGGTAATATGGCTTCCATGCCATACATTTTGGTAGAGTCTTATATGACTTCACTAACAAGCACCATGATGTCACTATAGGTCACCTAGTCTACATGCATATTCAAATGACCTAGACTACCCATATGAGTATTTCATTCCTTTATTTCAACATACACTGATAATGATATAAGCTTTCCTACTAAGAATGCATCTTTTTTTCCCTTTTTGTAGATTCCTCATGTCCAGGTTGAGGCTATGGTCAATCTAATCGCCGCTTTGAAGAGGGTTATGATGCAATAGACAAGCCTTGTACAGGTTAGTAAGAAAATAAATACAACAAAAATAAAAGCAATGCATGCATGCATGTTTACGATTTGGGTCTTATGTGTTTTGTGTCCTACTCATCTTAGCCCTTATGATTTTTAAAGGAGACGATCCAATACTTAAAATATGGGATCCCAAGAAGTACTAGCGTCTGGCAGAGGCAAAGATCGAGACCCTAACTCATGTAACTACAAAGCATAGTATGTGGTGACAAATCGTGAGGCCAAGGATTCTAAGGTGACCTCCACTAGAGGTGGATATAGCTGAGCCCTAGAGATTCTCCTCTTACCTTAACCCTTCAGGGCATTTATTCTTTTTGTACTTCTTAGTTGATATTCATAATTGTACAGTTTTTATTGGGCTACTTGGAAAGTCCTAAATTTGGATGATTTCTCAGGTTCTAGGACTTTATAAGATATTTTGAGGTGATGCTACCACTGTTCTATTGCCAACCTTTATTGTTTTGATTTTTTTTAGCGTAGAAACCTGATTTTGGCCTCTAATTATACATTCTTGAATGCATTTTTGCATTCTTTTACATGTATACTTTTCACAATAAGGACAAATGTCATTTAGGCCAAAACTATGAAAGAAAGGCTGCCTAAGTCCTCCTCAAAACTTAGGGTTGTACAACCTAAGATGAGGTTTATACAACCTAGCTAGATGGCTGTACAGACCAAGTCAGAGGGTGTATATACCTATTAGCCTTGTTTTCTTCTTTAAATATCCATTTCGAATATGCTCCTCACATCCACAATTTATATTCCCTAAACCATGTTAAGAACCTTTCTAAGGTCTCTTTCATCCTAAATTTGGCCTGACCTACGATGGACGAGTCTTTGGCTCATTATTACCTTTCTTTTGTTTGTCGTGAAATGCACTTCCTATGATCAAACTGTGTTTTATTGAATTCCACTACCCATACCTTTCACTTCAAAGATATAGAGATTTGTCCATTATTAGTAGAGTTTGGTGTCATCCCTGATTATCGTGTCACAGTTGCAAACCAAATTGTGATGCCTTAATTGATTTACCCATATGTTTGTAAGTTGGTAGAGTTATTTGACATATGATATGAGGAGCTACCCAAGTGCACTTAAGGTGAGGAGAAAATCATCATGGATCTTTTTATCGCTCTCTTCCACTATAGAAGTCATGCTCGAAGTGGCTCAAGCTTATATTGGTCAACCATTATGTTGGGTGAGTATTTACTATAAAGATTAGATGGAGAGATAGATTTACAAATTTCACTATTCTTAGAGAGAGTTGAATCAAGGAGAACCCCTATACTAATAATCTTAGGAGAAACCATCGTGGGACTTAATAAAGTAGCTCTTAGTGTTAATGACTCTTTTACGGGGAGCATGTTATTGCTTCAAGTAAGAGTTCCTCTTGCAACATCTTTTCTTATGATTTTTGCTTAATTTTCCTTTTCTTTTTTTCTTTTTTTCTTCTTTTTTATTATCAAAATTTTTGCTTGGACCGCCCTTATGGTTTTTCACTCCATTGTGTTGCTCATTTTTTCTTAGGTTGCCCTTTTAAGTTTTCAACTTAATGATCATATTTTATTTTCCTTTCTTTTTTTTTTATACTTTTTTTTCAGTTATGGTTGTAAATAAAGTTAGGACTATTGGCTACCCTAACCATAGATACAAGGCTCTACTACCCATGACATAATTCAAACTATCGCCTAATGAGGCTCGCTGATATTATGGCCAAGTGGGCTGAATAGATGCCCACATCACTGGCATCGACATCCATTGAGCTGCCTGTGGTGGAATCTATTATGTGTTACCCTTAAGACTTTTTGGGATTTTGTCATTCTTCCTACCTTGGCTTTAGGCACATTTTATGATCCAACTCACATGCATCGCCAATTTAGTGAGGTACAATTCCTTCATTCATTTTAAAGGGCCCCTTATCCCAATGCTTTGTCGATAGAGTTGAGGCTACATATATAAACTGCCACATCTATGACTTTTACTCCAGTCGAAACTCTAAGTCTGACAATGACACAAACTACATGGCAAGGTTGCATGAACTTTAGAGTAATAAACATAACATTAGTAAATAACAGACAATGACCTTTCATAGAAATACTATTTTATATTTAGTTTTAATTCAAAAGCTTGGATGAGTGATTCACTTTACTTATGCAAATATACTTCTACAAGTATTAGATTTTAAGCCTCGGGATGTAAAGCCCAATGACGAAATCACTAAAACAAATCCCTATAATGTAAAAGGCAGTTGCCTAAATGAACAAATGAAAGTCACTAGGAAACCTTAGAGAATTCCAAAGCTGAGCTAAGATCAAGTTCAAGAACAAGCCTAAGGAACAAACCCTAACCGATCCCCAGGCTACCAGCCAAGCTTGTTGGACTATATAGCCCAACAAGCATGGTTGTACAACCCTAAATTCAAGGCTGTATAGCATTCCTAAAACCCTAAACCAAGAAACATTTCGAAATTGGTCCTTCTACACTCTAAGGCTATGCAACCCTAGTAGTAGGATGTACAACCTTCTCATGGCTATACAACTCACATGCAAACCTTAATTCTAGTACATTCATCTCATTCTTCGAAATTAAATGCATTCATGGTGCAGCTAAAACTATTTCTAGCATTGTGCATCCACCCAACACTTGGAAATACCCCTTCCCCATTTTGAAGAGAAAGGAGAGGCTTGGAAAACCCTAAGGTTACTCTACATAAATTACCTCTCAAACACCCCCAAGCATAGAAAACCAAACCTTAACCTCATCTCACTATCTCTAAGATAGAATTGCACCTTTATTCTTACATTTGTGCATTACCTTAAGCATTTTTTAAAGGATATTGAACTTCTTATGTGCATTTGAGGGCAAAGACATCTTTAGAACATACCTATAATCCCTCTCCCCATCTTCTTCTTTTCCCCTTCTTTTTCATTTTCTATTTTGGAAGCCTAAGAAATTAAGGTGTACAACCTTGTTAGTAAGCTATACAACCCTCTTTTTGGGTTGTACAACCCTTTTCCATATCATATGCTAGTATGTGAATAGTATATTTGGCTCTTTAATTTCTCTTTTTGATTTGATATTCTAACTTCTATAATAGTTAGTGATACCATGATTTTATAGCTCTTTGTGAGTAATATAAAGTGTATCTTTGCCTTAGGCCATGTGATGTCCTCCATAATGCTTTGCATTTCAGGTTTAAGGTTAAGTTTTTTTATGATTTATACATCTTGATCATGTTATATTTTTTTAAATTTTGGTTTGTGATAATGGAATGGTTATTATAAACTTCGAATGTATGCTAGGATACCTTGACTTTAAAGTTGTGGTAAGGTGATTACTATGAACTTTGTTTGCTTCAAGTTTTCCTTGTTTGCTTTTCATATTGATTCCTTACTAACTTGTTTCTTCATTTAGGTATAGGTGTGATTATTTGGAATTAGATCATGAACTTGGTCTTGACCATTATCCTATATGGTTTACATGTATATGTGTGTGAATGGATGATGGTATATGCATGCCCACCCTGTACCAAGATGCATGACCCCCTTTTCCATCTTAAATAGCATATGTGGATGATGGATGATGATGCTTGATCCTTTCCCCTCTTGGAAGTTAGTGACTTGATTTGCTGAAATGAATCCTACTTAGATGTATGCTTAAGGGCGTTAATTAGACTAATCAATAACTTGGCTCAGTGTCTCTGCCTTATTCATCATTTACTTATTCATCCCTATTTTCTTCATCACCATCTAGCTATCCTATTAATGGTCCCCTAGTAGTCAGTTGCACTCTTTTAGCTTTTACTTACATTTATTATTCTTGATGATTTAACTTTGCCTAAGTTGCCCTTTTAGGTTTTTGACTTAATGATATCTATTTGACCTTGTAGAGGTCTTTCTAGTTCAGTTTGAACTTTCCTCGGGGATCCTGAGTCTGTGGTTGGACTGCCTTCAATACCAAAACTCTAACCTTTATCATTTTCGGCTTGATTACCTATTTAATGTGCAAGCCATTCTAGCCTGATTCATTTGGATGTGGTATAAGGCTTTCAACCTCTTCTCATTTAATAAAGCTAGTTCTTTTAACCTTCTTCTCATCCATTGGTACTCAAAAATGCTAGATTCAACCAATATCTATAAGGACTTTATTTTTAGCTCAATTGGCAGTATTTCCTCCATCCCATATACTAGGAAGTATGATGTCATCCCAGTCGATGTCTTCATCATAATTCGATAACACCATAGGCCAAATGGTAACTTTTCATACCAGTTTTTCTACATTTTAACCATCTTAGCAAGGATATTTTTGACATTCTTATTTGTCGCTTACAGTACTCCATTGGCCTATGGCCTATAAAGTGACGACTTATGAAGGACTATACTATATTTTCCTAATATAACCCTAACCTCAACCTGAAAATGGACACCATTATCTATGATCACATGGTGTGGCACAGTGTAGGGGTAAATGTGGTTTTTCTTAATGAATTATGCGATCTTCTTTGCCCCCAACTTACTAAAGGCTTCAACCTCTATCCACTTAGAGAAGTAATTCACCACTACTACAATATACCTATACCTCCTTATAGAAGCTAGTCTAGTCTCTTCGATCACATCAATGCCCCATATTGCAAATGGCCAAGGTTAGGTCAAATTTTGAAACTAAGTCGATGGCAAATGATGAAGAGTACTATGAATTTGACATTCATTAGAACTCTAAATCTTTCAAATACAATTGAGCTATATAGTAGTTCGGTCACATCCCAATCTTAAATTTTTCTTTGCCAATACTTTTCCATTCATATAGGGACCATAAACCTCTAAATGCACGTCCTTCATAACCTTATTGGCCTTTTCCTCTACCACACACCTCAAATGAACGTTGTGAAGCATTATTTTATACATTACACCATCATAAACTATAAACTATAAAGATAACCTTCAGATCATATCCTTCATTCTTCTCAACCTCTTCAGGTTATTTTCCATTCTCCAAATACCTTTGTGTATCAAAATACTAAGGATGATTCTCTACTGATACTTACATCACCCTTTTACCAGATAACATGAAGTACCAGATTGAAGTATGATTAGAAATTTCATAGGCATTGTCTTTGATCCATCCCAAATCGAGATTAGAGTGTAACCATTTGAAAATTTTATACCAATCCCTTTATATGCTCTAAATATAGGCCTAAACATTCTTATTTCAGTTCCCATTCATCTATCACTTGGGAAACTACTAATAATAAGTTCCCAAACACCTATACTATCTTTATCCTTATTTACTTTAAGAGTTCAAGACTGAGTACACATGCCTCATACTTAGCCATGTTGTTAGTAACCTTATAGTCCACTTCTTAGCTATAGAAAAGAGCTCTTCTTGTAACAAAATAAGAATTATTCTTCTAGCAAAATAAGAATTATTCTTACACTTGTACCTATCTTGTTTACATTCCCATCAAAGTATATTATCCATCCTTCAAGTTCCATCATTCCAAGTCCTTCATCCAGGAATTGGGGAAATTCAAATTCTCCTTCTTCAAAGGTTGTTATGTCGAATATTCTGAGACATCTCGTCATTTGATCACCTTGTTAGCTACATACTAATATCGAACTCGGTCAATAAAATCAACCATTTTACCAGTCTTCTTATTAAGGATGGGGCTTCATCTAGGTACCTAATTAGATCAAGTTTTGAAGCCACTTAATAGTGCCTCAATTTTTTTATTGCCTAAACCAATTCTAGATAAGTCTTCTCTACCTAGTTATACTTTTCTTTATAAGACAATTGTTGGACTAGATTGGTCAAATTGATGTCAAACTCTATTTTAATCTTAACAATATAGATTGAAAGACTCTAATATTCTTTTCTAAGTATGGTGATTGCAGAAATAAAGTTGACATTTCATTAAAGGTTGAATGGAACCAATATTGAAGGTGTACTCATAAATCACATGCGCTACAAGTAAATAATGACTGTTATCTCAATCAAAGCTTAACTCATTTTGGATAGTTGAGTTCGTGGTCTTTGTGGTATCATTAGTTATTATGACTATTAAAAGAACTTAGAGGGATTTAGGTAGTTAGCAAGATGAAGCCATGTGTCTTAAGAATTGCTAATAAAATAAAAATGTAACAATAACCCTCCTTTTAGCAACCGCGACCATCCAAGTTGCATCACTTCAAGACTATAATTGGATTTGCGGTGGGTAGTAGCGGTAAGGTTAGCTAGCGTGACCATGCTAGCTCCTGCAAGATAGGAGTGATTCCCATAATCTTTAATTATATCAAAAAGACTCAAACGACTCATTTTTTAGATAAGCCAATGTATAAATGACACATGTATAAGATATTAGACACAATTGAAGATCTTAATCACGAAAAAGCAAAACTTGAGTCGTGACCCCAAATTCCTTGTCTCGATTACAACATTTGATTGATAAGTTTCTAATGTTGGATTTTGCCACCAACTTTGGAGATTATGAGACAGTTTTGTCTCTAACTTCTCCTTGGTGGGAGTAACCTACAAATATTTTACCAAATGGACATAAAAGCAAGAGATTACATTTATTAAGGCTAAATTTTCGTAAATTTATTTCTCAACATTCTCTCTTATTTTCTCTTTGTTATTAAGTTGTAAGAAGTTTAATGTGAGCTTTAAACTCCTTTTAGGATTAGGTTTGAGAGTAAACCAATAGAAAACTCGTGTATAAATTTAAGTGTTAGCCTTGGGAAACCCTTTTAAGGTTGTGTGTGAGTATTTGCAAAACACAAGTTGTAAAGTTAGGTGTGAGTTTTAAAATACCATTAAGAATTAGTGGAACATCCAATTAGAAGAATTAGGAAGTAGATGTAGCATTGGTTAATACCTAAACCACTATAGTTCTCTGTCTATTTTTTTGTTCTTCTTCTTCTTCTTACATTTACTAAATTAAACCTTTTTCCAAAATTAAAATTTCTCACTAATTCAACCCCCTTCTTAGTTCACAAAGGCCAACAATTGGTATCAGAGTCTAGTTCTCAAACAAAACACTAATTGAGTGAGAAAATTTCATGGCATAAGAAGGAATCTACACTCATCACAAGCCTTACTGTTGATGGATTTAACTATATTCATTATAAGTATATAATGAGGATCCATTTAGATAGTGATGTGGTGGATTTGTGGGACATTGTAGCAAAAGAATGAAAGCCTCTAACCAAAATTGTAGATGATAATGAAGAGCTAATTCTAAGAGAAGAATGGGTGAAAGCACATAGAAATTCAAATGGCAAGAACAATAGAGTAATGGCCATTCTCCTTAGCTCCCTATCAAAAAAGGAGATTGGTAGAGTGCAACATTGCCTAACCACCCATGGAATATGGAAGGCCTTAGAGAAATACCATGGAGGCACTACACTAGTGAAATTAAGTAGATTAGAGATGTATGTGATAGAATGAGAGCTCTTCATGATGAAAGAAAATGAAAGCATCACTAACATGATAAATAGACTCCTCTTTATTATCACAAACATCAAGAAGTTTGGAAGCATTCTCACAAACCATAAGGTAAACAATAAAATTCTTAAATCTTTTCCTTTTGAGAAATTCGGTGCTAGAGTTTATAGCATCTGAAAATTGGAAAGGTACAAACGGATGTCCTTATTAGCAAACTACTCACTCATGAGCTAGCCTTAAAGAAGGATAAGAAGATGAAGAAAATGAGAGGGAAAGGATACATGAATGAAAAAGTAAAAAAGGAAACTCTTGCTCTCAAATCCTTAAACAAAGACAAAGAGTTAGAAGTTGCCTCTAGTGATAGTGATGAGATGAAAAGGAAGAAAAGGAGCTAGCAATGCTTTTAAGAAGAACCAATGAGCTCATAAGGCGAAGAAAAGATAGAAAAACTTTAAAAGAACATCACCAAACTTCAAAGAAAATAAGAATGGTGTGACTTGCTTTAAGTGTGGAAAGTAAGGACACATCAAATTCGAATACCCCAAATTAAAGAAAAAGAAAAAGTGTGATAAGGAAAAGAAGAAGAGCTTCAAGGCTACTTAGGATGATAGCTCAAGTGAGGAAGAAGAAGATGAAAAAGTTGCCAACCTATGCTTTACCGCATAAGAGGACTCTTCAAATGAGTAAATACTTCTTCACATTTTTGTCATGACTATGAGAACTTAGATAATGTGGATGATGAACTTCTTGAAGCTCTAACCTTGAGATGTGATAAATACAAATCTCAAATTAAAACTTACAATAAAAAGATTTCAAAACTTGAGGATGAATTTAAAAACTTAAATAATCTTGTAAGTGACTTGAGGACTTCTAAAGAAGAACTCAAAAAATCTTTAGAAAATCTTTCCAAATCTTCATCAACTCAAAAAAATCTTTAGAAAATCTTTCCAAATCTTCATCCTCTCTTGATTCTCTAAGAAAATAAAATGACACTATAAAAGGTAAAGTTATTGAACTCATGAATTCCATCTAAAGATTTCACAAAGGGAAAGATGCTTTAGGTACTTTCATTGTATCTCAAAGACCACCCTTAGTGAGACATAGTCTAGGATTTAATGAATTTTCCTTATTTACATGCTCTCCTCTTACATTTATTAGAGCATATACACCTAAAATTTCTAGTATTAAGGTTGTTGAGAAGAAAAGTGCTCCTAGCACTAAGCATCTTTTGCCCAAGGGCAAAGGAAAGGCTTTCTAGGGCTCAAGACCGAAGCCTCAAAGAGCAAATCATGCATACATTTATACTAAGAGGCATGCTTAAAGGCACCCATACAAAAACTTCTTTTCTACTCCTCATCACTCATGGACTTGCATGCACTCTCATAACCAAAGTATGAGAAAGCCACCTACTCATACTAAAGTTGTACATAGGAGAAAGACTTATAAATGTAAACTCTAATTCCACTATTGCAAGAGGTATGGACATATAAATGTCTTTTGCCACATTAAGAAAGCACACCTTAAATTAGAGGTCCCTTCTAAGTTTAACCCAAAGGACCCAAGTATGCTTGGATACCTAAACAAACGTGAATTGTTTTCGTGTTATAGGAATGCTTGGAAACCACTAAGAAGACAATGATTGACATATGGATAATGGATGTTTAAAGCACATGACTAGAAAAAGAAAGCTATTCACATATACTAAAGGAAAAGAAGGTGGAAATGCCACATTTAGAAATAATGCCAAGGGTAAGGTAATTGTTGTTAGAATTATTATTAAGAAAGGTTTATTGACAATGTTCTTTTAGTTAAAGGATCAAAACATAATTTAATAAGTGTAAGTCAATTATGTGACAAAGTTAGTGAAGTCACCTTTGACCCTAAAGAATATCAGGTTACCAACTTGATGGATAGGAAGATAGTCTTTAAAGGTGAAAGGATAAGCAATACCTACTCAATTGACTTAGACAATTTGGCTAACTAATCCTTTAAGTTTCTTATTTCGATTAGCAATGAATCATGGCTTTGTCATAGAAGACTTAAACATACTAACATGGAGCTTCTACAAAGTTTATCAAAAGGAGAACTAGTAGAGGGTCTTACAAAACTTTAGTTCACACGGGCAAAACATGTGAGCCTTGCCAAATGGGCAAGCAACACCAAGCATCCTTTAAAGTAAAAAAATGTTGTAAGTACTTATAGGCTTCTTCAACTCATTCATATGGACTTAGTTGGACCCAATAGGAATCCTAGTCTTGATGGAAAGTATTATGCATTTGTCCTAGTTGATGACTACTCTAAATTCACTTGGGTATCCTTCCTTACTCATAAGAGTGATACTTTTGATGCTTTCAAAAGTTTGCCAAAAGAGTTTAAAATAAGAAAGGTTACTTCATTACTTATATTAAAAGTGACCATGGAAAATAATTTCAAAATGAATCTTTTGAAAATTATTATTTGGAGATTGAGATTTCTCATAATTTTTCTACTCTTAGAACACCATAACAAAATTGTTTTTAAAGAGAGGAAAAATAAAACATTGGTAGAGATGGTTAGAACTATGCTTATGAGTATTCTTTCTTAATTTACTTTTGGGCTAAAGCCATCAATATTTCATGTTATATTGCTAATCATGTTTTTAAAAGACTTATTCTAAATAAAACCTTTTATGAGTTATGAAAAGGAAGAAAATCCAAGCTTTCATATCTTAGAGTATTTAGGTGCAAATGTTACATACTTAATACTAAGGACAACCTTAGAAAATTTGCCTAAAAAATTAATGAGCATATCATTTTTGGCTATTCCACCATTAGCAAAGCCTATAGGGTGTTTGATTAATCTAGCAAACTTGATCTTAGGAAAGATTCTCTTATTAACAATCTTGTAGGTGACCTTGAAAAGTTAGAACTTAATCCTACTCATAAGAAGAATGTGATTGAACTTGAGGATAATGAACAAACACGAGATGAAGTACAAAAGTAACAACAATAAAAGGAAAACTAAGATTAAGAACTCCTAAAGGATTGGAGATATTCCAAGAATCACCCAAAAGATCTTATCATTAGTGAGACATCTAAGAGAGTAAGTACTAAAGCTCAATTACATGTTTTAGATAATAATCTTGCATTTATTTCTCAAATTGAGCCAAAATTTACTGATAAGGCTTTTGATGATGAGAGTTGGGTAATTGTTATGCAAGAGGACCTCAACCAATTTAAGAGAAATAAAGTTTGGAAATTTGTTTCTAGGCTTAAGGAACACTCGATTATGGGATGCAAATGGATGTTTAGAAATAAGTTAGATGAGCAAGGTTTCATAACAAGAAACAAAAGCTAGATTGGTTGCCAAGAGATACAACCAAGAGGAAGTCAATGATTATGATCAAACCTTTGCCCCCATAGCAAGATTATAGGCTTTTAAGATTCTTTTAACATTTGCATGCTATATGAATTTTAAGTTTTTTCAAATGAATGTGAAGAGTGCATTTTTAAATGGTTTCATTGAGGAGGAAGTTTATGTTGAACAAACTCTAATTTTTGAGTATCATGTTTTTCAAATCATGTTTTTAAGTTAACTAAAGCCTTATATGGTTTAAAACAAGCTCCAAGAGCTTTGTTTGAAAGTCTTAGTTTATTGTTTTTACAAAATGATTTTGAAAAAGAAAGGTTGACATTGCTTTATTTGTGAAAAGGCATAGCAAGGATACACTCATTATGCAAATATATGTTGATAATGTTATATTTGGTGCTACTAATGAATCTTTTTGTGAAGAATTTGCTAAGTGTATGACTAAGGAGTTTGAGATAAGCTTGATGAGTGAGCTCAAGTTCTTCCTTGGTTTGCAAATCAAGCAAACTAAAGTGGGCATCTTCATCAACCTAGCTAAGTACACAAAAGATCTCCTCAAAAGGTTTGGCATGGCATGGATAGATGCAAAGTAGTAAAAACCCCAATGAGAGTAACTATCAAGCTAGATAAGGATGAATTGGGTAAGGCCATAGATGAAAAGAAGTATAGTGGTATGACTAGCTTTGTCCTCTATCTTACTGCATTTAGACCCAACATTATGTTTAGTGTTTGCTTATATGCTAGATTCCACTCTTACCCTATGGAATATCATTTGAATGTCATTAGAATTTTTAAGTATTTGCATGACATATTACATTTAGGACTTTGGTATCCTAGGAACTCATCGTTTAGTCTTCCTAGAAATTTGGATGCAAATTATGTTGAAGTTTGATGGATAGGAAGAGCACTTCCAGAACTTACCAATTCATAGGTGAATGTTTAGTGTATTGGTTTATCAAGAAGCAAGTTTTGGATGTCTTATCCACCGCTAAAGCAAAATATATGGAGGTAGGTTATTATTGCACCAAAATTCTTTGGATGAAGCAACAACCTACGGATTATGGCAAAGATGTTGATCACATTCCAATCAAATGTGGCAACACAAAGCAAGCATACCGATATTAAACATCATTTTCTTAGAGATCATGTCTACAATGGTAATATGATGTTAGAATTTATTAACACCAATTACTAACTTATGGATATTTTTATTAAACCCTTTAAGAAAGAAATGATGAACTTCATTAAGAGAAAACTTGGGATGCTAAATGGGAGCTCCCTAAGGTGAAAATGGTTCTCATTATGTGTATATGTAATGAATATTTGCATTTGTTGCTAAATTTAGTTATAATAATGAATTATTAAGATTAATGTTGTATATGTGATAATTCACTATGCAATTATGCTTTTTAATGCTAAATTGCTAGAATTATTCATCATAAAATCAAATTAATAACTTTAGAATTGGGCCATTTGCTTAAAGTATCCTATTGAAATGTTTTTTTAAAATTCACCTCTAATTCAGGACTAAAATACTTTATCGTGGTCGCTACCTTCAAGTCAGTTTTCACTTTGAGATCTTCCTTCAATCATGCTCACAACCAAACAGTCGCTGTCGCAAAATTTTTCAAATTCTAAAATCCTTGATCGTTGGCTTCGTACATTTCCAAGGAATTCTCATCCATTACTCAAAGAATTCGTAACTTGTGGTAATGACATGTATTTCACAGATGTGACCTTCGAAAAATCAGCCAACTTTAACCACTAGCTTTTGAAACTATCAAATAATGCATTTATTATACTCTAGTTGTTTCTTTCCATCTTCATACTTTAAACTCTTCCCTCTCCACTTTTTACCTCTTCTCTCCGTCTTTTATTCCTCTTCCTACCTCACTTCTTCTTCAAACTCTATAGCTCCCAAAAAGCTAACTATAGTATAAAATGGCAAATGCGTAGCTCAAATCTCTTCCCTACCTATTATAATTCCCATACCTTTTCATAAAATGAAATGAGTGATAAGAGAAGAGAAAGCTCAAATTGAAGCAAACAAAAAGAAAATCATTCAAGCCAACAAGATTTTCTCAACTTTTCTTCTCACCATTCTTGGCTATAAGGAGGAAATCAATAAATATCTTGACAATTTTAGATGAATTCCCTCCATCTATAGAGAAGAACTAGGCTATGAAGATGTCATATGCCAATTCTTACGCACTATGAGCATTAGCAAAGATCTTTCCTCCAAAGCTGGTATTTTTTTATTTAAATTTTTGTTGCTTTGGCAAAGAATGCTCCATATCCCACCCTGAAATTTGCTCTTTTTTTTTTATTTTCAAAATGAAGAAAATACTCTTACTACCTTCATTTATTTCAATTTGATATGTTTTTATTTTTGGTAAAGCATATCAATTTGAAGAAGACATGACCCAAAAAAAAAATCAATTGCCAAAAACATTAAATCCCTTTTTGTGTGGCTTCTTCATCACATTATCACCTCCTTAATCAATGCGATAGGAGAGGGCAATAAAAAGGTCTCACAGAAAGACCTTTCATTCCTCTACTACCTTTTTAAAGATTAACCCATTCAAACAGGTAAGTTTTTTATAAATCACTTAGAGCACTTGAACGGAAAGGCCAAGTGCCTATTTGTCTTCCCCTCATATATAACTAGCATTTATATGCACGTTGCAGCATTAACCCCTAAAATTGAAGCAAATCTCATCATCACTCATTATCTTAGCAAAAACTTCCTTGATTTAACCTACCTTTTGAATGCCAAAGCAAGAAATCCAAATGCTTGTCAATATCAGATAGGCTTCCAAAGTCCTATTAAATAAGAAGTGTCTAAAGCCTCTAAATGAAATTTGATTGAAGAAGGTGAAACAATTGTTCCTTAAGAAGAACTCTCTTGAGATTTCAAAGGTAATGGGAAAGCTATAATTTTCTCCTCCTCTTCTAGACCTTGTCATACCTCCTCTCTTGGAAAGATCTCCAAGATGTTGAATAAAGTCTTCAAAAATATTTAATTTTCTTCAACATCTCTACAAAGATATCATAGAGATTCAATACAAACTTTGTATTCAGAAGTGCCACCTCAATGATTTGCATTCTCTACTGATGAAGTGAAAAAAGTGGCACCTCAAACACCACCTTAAGAAAAAAAGCCACAACATCAAGAAATTGATGAAGAACAAGAAGACACTAAGGAAAAATCTTGATGATGATGATGATGATGACATCTCTTTGAATTTCTTGCTTTGATTCCCTTTTCTTTTTTTATTTTTTTTATCAAAACTTTAGTCCACCTGTGTTGTAATCACACACCTATGTATGTGTGAGGTTGTTACTGTATTTATTTATGTAAGTTTGTTAATGATTCTCTTTTTATAAAAAATTTGTCTTTATATTCTATTTTAATTTTTAATTGATTGCATTTACAATTGTTTATCAACCTTTGTTCTTATCAATGCCTTTGTGATTAAACTTTGTTTTTCCTTTCTCTTTTTGATCCTGACAAAGGGGGAGAAGGTGTGAATATGCAATGTCTTGGTTAAATCAAATTATGGATCTTTTGTGGATATTGGTATGGATATGATCGGTTATTTATATGCATCTTTTTTTTTCATATTTCAATCTATGATGTCTAAATCAAAAAGAGGGAGATTATTGGACTACGTCGGTCAAACTTATGTCAAACTATATTTTAATCTTGACAGCATAGATTGAAAGACTCTAAACATATTCTCTTAGTATGGCGCTTATAGAAATAAAGTTGCCATTTCATTAGATGTTGAATGGAACCAATATTTAAGGTGTACACGCAAATTGTGCGCGCTATAAGTAAATAGTAATTGTTATCCTAATCAAAGCCTAACACATTTTGGACAGTTGAGTTTGCAGTCTCGATTGTGGTACCCTTAGTGATCGTGACTATAAAAAGAACTTAGAGGAATTTAGGTAACCAACAAGAAGACGCCACGTGTCTTAAGAATTGCTAATGAAATAAAAATCGTGACAGTAACCCTCCTTATAGCGATCACGTCCTTCTAACCTGCATCACTCCAAGACTCCAATTAAATTCATGGTAGGCATATCCCTCTGTAAATCTCTTAAAGTTGTATCACTTCAAGCTACATCACACTAAATTGGAAGAATTGAGGAGTGGATATAGGGTTGGTTAATACCCAAACCACTATAAATCTATATGTATTCTATTATTCTTCCGCTTATTATAATTGTTTAATAACCCTTCTTCTAAAATTAAAATTGCCCACCAATTCAATCCCCCTTCTTGGTGCATAAGGGCCAACAATAATAACTTCTTACTATATGTTTATTCCTTGTTCTATCTTTCTGAGCTAACATTGCACCAACAGCGTTGTCATCTACCATCAAATGTAAGATTAATGGTTAGTTAGATAACATTGCACTGGGCTTTGATGGCTTCAATTATGGTGAGTTAGTCAAATATTATTTATTCTCTCAAAGGCCTTTTGGCACTATTCATTCCACTTCGACGATTGGTCCTTCCTTAACAACTTTATGATTGGCTCACAAATAGGAGTTAGTCTCAGTATGAATCGGCTAATATATTACAAGCACCCTAGAAAGCCTCATATCTCCTTTTTTGACTTAGGTTTGAGCATATCTTCAATCACCATTACCTTATCCAGATCCACTTTGATTCCCTTTTCATTGACCATGTCCCCTAATAGCTTATCGAAGGTGGCTCTGAATACACACTTCTTGTGATTTAACCTCAAGTTATACTTTTCAATTCTCTTTGAAAATTTCTCCAAAGCTTCAAAGTGTCTTTCCCTAGTTGTTGACTTTACTATCATGTTATCTACATACACCTCCACCTCTTTATAGATTAAGTCATGCAACAGGGTGGTCGTCATTCATTGGTTTATCCCCTCCACATTCTTCAACCCAAACGACATCACCTTATAACAATACGTCCCTCACTTTATCAAAAAAAGTCATTTTCACCTTATATGTGATAGCCATGAGAATTAGATAATACTAAGAGAATCCATCCATTAAGGAATACATAACATAAGTTATGGCGCTGACAACTAGCATGCCTATGTGTGGTAAAGGAAAATTGTCTGCTGGGCATGCCTTATCCAGATCCTCAAAGTTAACACACATCCTCACTCTCCTATCCTTCTTTGGTATCGCCTCTTTATTGGCTAGAAATTTAGGGTAATCTACAATCTCCAAAAACTTAGCATTCAATTACTTAGCTACTTCTTCCTTGACCAATTGAGCCCACTCAAGTTTTATCCTTTGAAGCTTATGTTTTACCAATTTCATGTGCGGATAGGTCAAAATTTTATGTTCTATAATTTGTCTGTCAACCCTAGGCTTGTCTTCATATGTCAAAGGAAAACCTTTTGATATTTCGTAAGCAACTGTTCAAACTTTCTTCACTCTTTTATATGACATCACTAGTAATGAGAAAGAATTTTTAGGATTTTCCTACGTGCCAAGGTTAAATTTAGTGGTATGCACAAAATTAATATTAAATATACTCATGAAATTATGTATGTTATGCATGCTACTTTCAGGAAACACAATACACAAGTAATCAAACTCATCATTCATTGCCTTAAGCTTAGAAAGAAATATGTCATTGTCCTTAAAAACATTAGAAATAAGAATATCATTAGAATATGGAAAGATAGCTTCCTCTAGTGCAATGGTGAGAGTCTCTTCTACCTGCACTTTATTTTCATTCTCCTCCTTACCAGCCAGAATGCTTATATTGTTACCTTGTGCAGCAATTGTTCCATTCTCACCCACTGTCCCATCTTCAGTTTCTAATCACCTACTAGCTCATTTTTCAGGAAATTGGTCCTAAGTGTTGCACCTTTCACCATAGTTGGCTTAGTATTTGCAGCATGACCCTAAATTTGTTTATCACCCACTTTCTCAATGGAGTTCACAATCACACCTTCAATATCCCCCAATTTTATCCCTGTATAAGTAGCTTCAATGAACTTGCATGGCCTAGTATACTCCCATTCTAAGTCCACAAAGGGTGTGCTCTGCTTTATCAAGTCAGATTCTTTTATTGCATAATTTTCCCAAATGGCCCAAAATTTTTGTTCCAGTAGATATCATTTCATTTATTCATCATTGTCCCCCTTTTTATCATTCCATGGCCATGTAGACTGAAGACTGTACATAACCACAAACTAACTTGGCTTGTGATCATCCTCTGTCCCTATAATTTGTTTGCCCTTCTTCTTTTTCCTTTTCTTCCTATCCTCCTTTTTTGATGGGTCTTGATAATTCTAATATCCTAGCTCACCAACATCCATTTGGAAGAAAGCCCTTTCTTGTTCATCTATATCACTACCATGTGACTTCTAATTCTCAGAAACTTGTTGCACAACTTTAGTAGCTTCCATTTCTTTCATAAGGAAATCTAACAGTGGTCCACACAAGTCCCTCACTATTAGCTTTGAATCCCTCACCATGATATCTGAATCCTTTTCTCATAGTTTGAGTGAGAATCTCTAAGAACTCTAGTATGCCAGTAGAATTCTTCCCCAACCTTTGTCTTGGTAAAAAATTCATATTTTTCATAATCCCCATTACTTTTCGGTCAACCCACCAGTCAGTGACTCTAACAACCTAAAACCCTTAAAGATGTGGAACAACCATACTTAAAACTAGCACAATCTCTCCAACGTCTACATAAATGGTTACAATCTCTCCTTTGTAAGGAATCTTAGCTTTTTTGTGAACAATGGAAGGCACACCACCCAATAGGTGATACCATGGTCTTCTTAACAAAAGCAATAAGGTGATCGGGATGTCTAAGATTGTAAATTCCACCATTACCTTTATTATGCTTATTTTTATGAAAGTCTTAAACATACCAGAAGTTGGCCTCCTACTATCATCGTAAGCTCAAATGACATTGTCAAAAGCCTCTAAATCTTTCTTAAACAAAACTTGTATAGTAACTTCAATAGGCAAATGTTAATCTTATACTCATCGTCAACCATCACATATAGAGTCTTCCTTCACTCAACTCGAATGAACAAAGCTAAGTTATGATCCCTTCCTTTTAGTGGCAGATCCTCATCTAAGAAAGTAATTTTACCTTTATGAGTCACCAATGTAGTGACATCCATCAAAATAGCTTCTTATGGGATAATCAGCCTGGACAAACCCTCAACCATAGCCTTTTTATGTTTTTGAGAGGTGATAAGCAACTTTCATACACTGATTTGGGTTGGCACCTTTTTCAACTATTTACCAATAGGATTGTCATCTTCCTTCTTTGTTTCCTTTAGTGCCCTAGAAAGCAGGTTGAATAGGGTAATAATAAGTAATTAAAAATAAAAATAGAGTGTGAAAATGAATGAAGAACCAAGACACAAGATTTACAGAGGTTTAACACAACTTGTTTATATCCTCTCCTCTAATATTCCCCCTAGAGCATTCACTATCAAGATGACTTAAGGTGCTATCAACCACTTTTGTCATAATAGTTTTCGGGCACTATCAACCCGTTACAAGTAGACTTATGGGTGCTACTAAAACTTTATCCCAAAATAGTTTCCAGGTACTACCCAAAACCTTTCACAAGCTATGGTTTTTAAGATCTTCTAACCAAGGGTTTCCTCAAATAAAGTATAACTTTAAAGATGAGGATAACTCTCTCACTTAAGCAATAGAACACTTTAAAGTACATTCATAAAGTATGTTTGATCTAGTTAAGAGTATTTGAGAGAATATCTGAAAAGCTTTTCCTTTAAGCTCTATTTTGAAGATAACACTTACAAGTTTTAAATAAGGAACTTTTATTGATCGCTAGTTCACTCTTGCTTCACCCTTTTTATTTGAAAATAATTTTCACAATAAAATACTTGCTTAATGGAATGGTTTTCCCTATTTGTTTCGTTTAAAAGCAGGTCCTTTTATAGGTTGAAACAAAGAACTAATTGTTAGAAAGAAAGTTGTCACTTCATATTACAGATGTAGACACTCAATGCCTATTGGAAATTCTCCACGCTTGTTAAGTCATTAACCATCATTAATTTCATAATACAACTTTGATGGTCATTGGTACTAATAAAATGCCCATTAGGACTAGCCATTAAAGAGAAGTTTGTCTCAATGCTTATTCTTTAGCTTTTCAAAAGTTTATTCAACTAACTTTAATAATTGTTGAATATTCTTCAATGTATGTTGGATTTCAATATCAGCTTTTGTTGAGATATGAACAATACTCGTTGTAGATTTCTAAGAAGGTAGGAACTTGATGCTTTATTTCTAAGATCTTTAACAATACATCAATGGTTGTTGGTGAACTTTCAATGCTTGTTGAATATCCTCAATGCCTATTGTATTATTTAAAGTGCCTCGTTTGAGGGTTCAAAAATATTAGCTCAATCTAGAGTGCTTTTCCAATGCTTATTGGTAAGATCCAATGCCCATTTTGAGATCTTGAGACTTTTTCTCAATTCAAGTCATTTGGTCTATTATCTATTGTGAAAATGCAATGCATGTTGAGAAATCAAAAACCACATCCATTGCGAAATTACAATGCCCTTTGCGAAGTTCAATGTGCATAGCTTATATGTTTGAGTTATCCAACACCTATTGTAGTAGAGGACAACACATGTTATGAGATCCAAAAGACTTTTTGCTCATGCTAGGTGATATTCCAACACTTGTTAAGTTCCTTCAATGATTGTTGTTAGAGTCACAATGCCTATTGAATTATGGCAACAACCATTGGATTGTCAAGCTTAGTTTGCTCAATCTTTACTCTCTTAATACTTAGTGTTTCCAATCATAGTGGTTTAATAAATTGATGTACCTATAAGAATTCATACATATAACTTAGATAAAGCCTAGCTCTTAGAAATGTTTGTGATCATCAAAATAAGACTTGGTTCAACATTTTCCCTTTTTTTTATGAAGACAAATAATTTGTCAAAGTTAATCAATCTTATAAAACCAAATAAGTGTACAACATATAAAGTCAATTAATCTATAACACCACCTTAAGCATATCAATATGTTCAAACTCCCCTTATAACATGGGTTTCTCCATTAATAAGAGATCATCCTTCGTAAGATTTCCTAATATTTTGCTCATAAACATTTTACTTATCTTACTTCCCCTTAATCTCATATTATATGCACCATTATATTAGGTTCACATTCTATTTCTCCCTCTTTGCCATTATCAAAAGAATCAAACAATAATAGCAATGAAATATAGAGTATGTATAAAGAAAATATAGACTAGGAGTTAACTTTTCATTGCAAAAGTAATGTTGTCCAATATATCAGATATTTTTGAAAACAAAGATAAAAAGAAAAAGAAATAAACAAACCATGCATCATGAGGGGGTAAGGTTTTAGATGGAAGATCTTTGGGATCCTAATTCATCTCAGGTGAAACCTCTTACTGATTTTCAGTACTTGGACTCCCTGGTTGAAGATTCAACGTTTCAACTATCCAATACAATGTTTAGTTGATGTCCTTCATTTCTCTTTGAAGTCTTTGAATTTCCTGGTATCAAGAGGTCGTAGAATACTCAACTCTTTGAACAACATTAATAAGGGTTTCCAAATGCCTAAACACCTTTTGCTAAAAGGGAGTGAGAGATGGAGCAGATGTAGCAAGTGCACTAGTTCCAATTTCATCTATTACTGCAACCCCTGCCCTAACAGCTTCTTCAACATCCTCATTTTCCTCTTCCTCTTAAGGAATCTTACCTTCCTCATGCACCTTCTTAATTAATGTCTTTGCAGGATCCCTATGCTTAGTAGCATCTTCTCATAAATGGGCTCATTGTGAGGCAGCTTTTCCAGTGCTATATTCTTTTCTTCAAGCTCTTCTTCAGTTTAGGGGATTGCTTTCATAAACTTTGAAATCTCTATGATGTAGTGAGCCATCATAACTTCATTTGCCTTATCCACTTGTCGATCTATTCTCTGTATAGAGAAAGGGTGTATTCACCTTTTGTTTATTTTACATGTACCAGGGGTAGAAGAGATATATTATGATGCAGTTTCCATTATATTGTCCTCTTCCATTGATGTTCCAGGTGATGAACTTATGGGCAATCCTTAGAGCTTGACTCTTAATCTTTGAAGCTTTGTTATTATTGTTGTTGTAGTTGCTTCTTCCACCAGTGATCGATTTCAAGAACTGGTTGACATAAACTTTGAAAGTAGAAGGAGGCTCTGTCAAACCAGATGACATCAAAGGACTTAGCTAAGTCATTTGGTCTGAGTGTGTGCTTCTTCCCAAATAACTTGAACTTTATTGTGCCTTCGTGAGCATATATTTCACAATCACTACCTAACACTTTTAAAGTGGTGAGGAATTCCACATGAGTTCTAAGTAGGAGGATTCCCTGTGATGGCAAAATAATTCTCATCCAATCCAAACTATTAACTCTTTAACGTTTTTAGCTAGTTTATACCTTTACAGGTTATTCCACTCCAAGAATTCTCTTCAACAATTTTAGAGCCAATTCCTTTTCATTTTCATTTTTGAGATAAAATTATTAAACCAAAGGAGGAGTTAAGGGTATATGAGTGTGCATTGTGTCGATGGTCTTCCCTTTCCCTTTTGCATCTAGGTTAATTTTGGATTTCTTAGATTGTTGTTAGGTTGAAGAGGGTTCTACAACTCTCTTCTTCTACTGAGTTATCATTAATGTCAGATTTTCCTTAATTTCAGAGATAGAGTAAGAAAGTTGGAGGTTCTTTATATCTTTTACTGGAATCTAATTTGGGTGCCATTTGATTATGTGAATGAGTGTTTGATGTAAGGACATATGCAGAAATTTGTAGTAGAAATTGAAAAAAAAAATGAGTAAAAAGCAAAGCAAAGTAGAAAGTAAAATGGTTTAGGGTTAGAAGGGGTTTAAATGGAAGTTAGACGAGCCTCTTTTTCTTAAAAAAAATGACCATTGGGAGTGTTCAACGATTATTATGAGTTAGGCAACGACTATTGGACATGACCATTAGCTTGCTTTTACAAGTATTCTTCAACCAACGATGATGGTTGGTTCGTAACAACCATTGGGTAATGAACAATAGTGGTTGGAGATTTACAACAATCGTGAACAATATTAGAATTAAAATAAGGAACTCATAAGTAATACAATGGTCATTGGAAGAAACACAATAGTTGTGGGCCATATTTTTCAAATAGCACAGTTCAAAAACAATCTTAAAACTTAGTTGATGAATGTTATTAATCAAACTCAATGATATAATCATGAATTCAATTAATATATGGACATTTGATCAATATCATACATAATTAAAATCTTTAGCTATTGAATTTAGACTTTAATGGTAATCAATTCAAGCAATAATGATCAAGTATCACACAATAATGATCATAAATAAATTAAGAAGAATAAGAACTTGTTAGAAGCTAATCTAATTTATTTCTATCAATCATACCCAGTTCACTTTCAATGAATTGTATCCTTTCATCACAAAAAGGTTTTGTAAAAATATATGTCAATGGATGGTTGGTATCAATAAATTCTAATGCAATATGTCCACTACTAGTATGATTTCTAAGAAAGTAATGTCTAAAGTCTATATGTTTACTCCTAGATTGTTATATAGGATTCTTGGACAAATTCAAGTCACTAATATTATCATATTTAATGGTAACTTGGTTTGCAACTAATTTGCAATCAAGAAGTTGTTTCATACATAGGATTTGTGAACAACAAAGGCCAGTGGCCACATATTTAGCTTCAGTAGTCGATAAAGTAACTAAGTTTTGCTTTTTGCTACTCCAAGACACTAAACGTTGACCAAATAATTGACATGTGCCTGAAGTGCTCTTTCTATCTAAGGTACACCTAGCAAAATCAGCATTGGAAAATACATTCAATTCAAATAAAGAACTCTTAGGATACCAAAGTCTTAAGTTAGGAGTACCAATAAGATATTTATGTGTTTCACAACATGCAAATGATAATCTTCAGGATTAGATTGATATCTAGCATACAAGCAAACACTAAACATAAATCAGGTATAAAGGCTGTGAGATAGAGTAAACTGCAAATCATACTCAATATAGCTTTTAGTCCACATTCTTACCATGTTCATCCATGTTTAGCTTAATCTTGGTGCTCATAGGAGTTTTGCATGGTTTGTTGTTTTTCGTGCCAAATCTTTTAATTAGTTCCTTTGTATATTTCACTTGGTTGATAAAGATTTCTTCCTTTTCTTGATTTATAATCCAAGGAAGATTTTAGTTCTCTCATCATGTTCATTTCAAACTCACTCTTCATTACTTTAAAGAAATCTTCACATAAGCAAATATTAGTAACACTAAAGATGATATCATCTACGTATATTTGCAATAACAATAAGTCCCATTCTTTTCCTTAAAAAAAAAAAAAAGAGTTTTGTCCACCAAACCTTTAGAGAAACCTTTATGTACTAGAAAATTGTTCAGCCTCTCATACCAAGCTTTTGAAGCTTGCTTTAAGCCATATAGGGCTTTAGTGAGCTTGAACACATGGTTAGGAAAGTAATGGCTTTCAAAATCAAAGGGTTGTTCAGCATAAACTTCCTCATTAATGTACCTATTTAGAAAAGTACTTTTGACATCCATTTGATATAACTTGAAATTTATGTGAGATGTAAATGCAAGTAAAATTCTAATAGTTTCAAGTCTATCTATAGGTACAAAGGTCTCATAAAAGTCAATTCCTTCTTCTTGGTTATAGCCTTTGGCTAATAACCAAGCCTTATTTCTAACAATAATTCCATGTGCATTAAGTTTATTTCTAAAGCCCTAATTAGTTCTAATAATGGAGTGATTATAAGATCTAGGAACTAAAGTTCATGCTTTGTTCCTCTTAAATTGATTGAGTTCTTATTGCATAGCAAGAACCCAATGTTCATCTATAATGGCCTTATCTAAGGTCTTAAGCTTTATAAGGTATACAAAAGCAAGATTAGCACATACATTTCTAAAAGTTAATCTCGTTTTAACTTGACTTGATGGATCACCAATGATAAGATCTCTTTGATGATCTTTCTTAAAAATCTAATCCCTTTCTAGCTGAGTTTGCTCTTCACTAGGAGCAGGAAGAGGTGGATCTTTATTTCCTTCATTCCTCACATCTTGTGGCTTATCCACATTTTTTCATTCTTCTCTAATGTTTAGCTCACTCATAGGACTTACAAGATCGTTAATATCTTCTTCTTTTCTTAAAGAAATGGGGTCATATTCATCAAATACAACATGTATAAACTCTTTTACAATAAGTGTTCTCTTATTGAAGACTTTATACCCTTTGTTAGTAGTAAAGTGCCTAAGGAAAATTCCTTCATTTGACTTAGAGTCAAATTTACTAATGTTGTCTTAGTGTTTAGAATAAACTACTTGCAACCAAAAACATTAAAGTATGCAATCTTAGGATTTTTATTATTCCATAACTAATAGGAAGTTTTCTTTAATAAGGGTCTCACCAAGACTTTATTTAAGACATATCATGAAGTGTTTACAGCTTCAGCCTAAAAATATTTAGGAAGATTATACTCATTCAACATGGTTCTAGCCATTTCTTAAAGAGTTATATTCTTTCTTTCTACCACACTATTTTATTATAGAGTTCTAAGAGTTGAGAAGTTATATGAGAGACCATACTCATCGCAAAGCTATGAAACTTAGCATTCTCAAACTCTCCTCTATGGTCATTTCTAATAGAGGAGATTTTCAAATCTTGATTTTGAATTCCCTTAGCACAGGTCTTAAAAGCATCAAAACAAGAATCCTTATGAGGGAGGAATAATATCTAAGTATATCTAAAGTAATCATTTATTATTACAAATGGGTAATGCATGCCTCCTAAGCTAGATACTCTAGTGGGTCCAAATAGATCCATGTGAATCAATGGTAATGGTCTAGAAGAACCTACCTTTTTCTTGGCTTTGAATGAAAATTTTATTTGTTTACCTCTTTGACATGTTTCACAAACTCTTTCCTTTGCAAACTTGATTTCAAGTAGACCGTTAACCAAGTTTCTTTTCTTCAGCTTATTAAAGAGTTCCATGCTAGGATGTTATACCCTTTTATGCCAAGTTTTACCATTATTCACTATATAAACTAAACACTATGCATTTTGGTTAATTAGAGAATTTAAATCAATCACATAAATATTTTGAACTCTTCTACTAATGAATAAAATTTTGTTGTCACTAATCCTTGACACATAGCATGTGTGTGGCTAAAACATAACTTTAAGTCTTTGTCACACAACTAACTTACACTTAGCAAATTGTGTTTGGTCTATCAACAAGTTGTACTTTATCAAGGACACTTATCATCTTTTCCAACTTTACCTATGTCAATAATTTTGGTTTTGCCATTGTCTGTAAAAGACACATTTTCAAGTCCTTTAATCTTCTTGAATTATATGAAGAACTTCCTTTGTCATGTCCTGTGCTTTGAACATACACTATCAAGATACCACTTTTTCTCTCCAACTTGGGATTTCAAGCACATTTACAAAATAATGAGAGTCATGTCTTCGGTATCCAAACCTTTTTAGGTCTTAGGGAGTTAGCACTTGCCAATTGCTTATCATACCTTTTAGAATGGCAATGATAGGCAATGTGGCCATATATACCATAGTAAAAACAATCATCATCAAAGTGAGCTAATGTCTAAGTGGAAAATGTATATAATGTCTATGAGACTTATAACTCCTTTGAGCAATGTGCCTAATTCTCTTATGTTATATACGTCTATATCCATAATTATACCAATTTCCTGTGTCTTTGCATACCTTGCCTCTTAGGCTTGTATGACTAGTACATATAATCATAATTTGTTTTAAAAGCATATCTTAATTGTGTGTGTGAATGTGTTAAGACTTGCCCTTTATGCCATTTATCTTGGCATTTCCCTTTTTGAAAACTATTAGCATTCTTATGGGGTTAGGAACACTATTTTCCTTAGCTTTAATAAAGACAATTTTAAAGGTAGAAGAAGTAGTTAAAGTAAAGGCATTATAGCATAATCCATGTTTGATGGATGGGCTCATTTGAACCTCAAGGATGGAGTTTAACTTCTTTTCTTAGGTGAACTTTTTGAGACTTTCCTTAAGCTTAAGGCTCTTAACTGTGAGCAATTTAATCTCCTTAGCTAGAGTTTCTTAACCTTTAGCATAATCTTTTAAAGATTTGTCCTCTTTTTTAAAAGAAGAGGTGCTAGACTTGAAAGTCTTAACTTTCATATGAGCTAGGTGATTATAGAATACAATTCATCTCTAGAGTAGGAATCAAAAGGATTTACCTTTATGTCACCATCATTGTCACTTTCACTACTAGATGAGTGTTCACTTGAGGAATCATTTGATTGCTCCTCAATTGCCATAAGACAAAGGTTAGCTAACTCCTTTCTTATTTCCTCCTCATCAAGTTTGGAGTCACTAGTATCATCCCAAGTAGCTTTGTACGCTTTTTTTCCTTTCATGGAGATGTGTTTCTGAAAGAAAACTTACTCTTTTTTATCTTAGGACAATTTGATTTTATATGCCCTTTCTCATCGCATCCATGGCAGATGACTTGACTCTTATTACTTCTCTTCTTGTATTTCCTTACCCTTTTACTCTTTTGGTTTAAAAGGAATCTCTTTACTTAATTAGCAATAAGGGTAAAATGTTTATCCTCACTACTTCTTCGTCATCACTATAAGAAGAAGATGTTAGTAAATAAGAAATAAATAAAGATTCATAACGTACCTTTAGCTTGTAGTGCCAAGTTTTTCTTTCTCATTTATGTGTTTTATGCTGGATTTTCAAGAGTGATTGCATAAGCCAATAGCTTTTCCATAAGCTCATCAAGTGACAGGGCTTCCAGCTTGTTGGCTTCCTCTATAGCTATTTTTTTAGCTTCCCACTTATCTTTGGGAAGTGTTCTTAAAATTTTTGCAACCATGTTCTCATTTGAATAGGACTTCCCTAGAGTTTTGAGAGTGCCCATAATGTTTATAAATCTATTGCAATCTTAGTAATAATTTCACCAAGTTGATATACAAATGTTTCATACATGTATGTGTGCATTTGTATCTTTTTCTTCTTAACTTCATTGGTTCCTTCATGCTGAGTTTGCAATGAGTCCCATTTTTTTTGGGCTGATGTACACATTTGCAACTTAGCATACTGAGATTTGTGGATTGCACAGAAGAGAACATGCATTGCTCATCTATTATTTGGTTTTTCCTTTTTCTCTCTAACAATCTATTCACTTTTAGGCTTTGGTATAATAACTTTTCTAACTAGTTTTGTTAGAACTTCTCTTCCTTCTTTAACAATGTCCCACAATCAATAGTTTCACTATCAAGAAAGATCTTCATACGTTTGTTTCAATACCCATAATAATCTCCTCTAAAGAATCGTGGCTTGTGGATGGATTGTGATTCATCATGACTTGTCATGATCTTTACTTTGAGCAGTTAAGCTTTGATGAGGATACTGGCTCTGATACCAATTATTGTCCCTTGGTGTCCTAGAAGGGGGGTTGAATAGTGAGATAACAAGTAATTAAAAATAAAAACCAAGTTCAAAAATGAATGAAAAATCAAGACACGAGATTTATAAAGGTTCAACATAACTTGCCTAGGTCCTCTCCTCTAGTATTCCCACTAGAGTCTTCCTATCAAGATGGCTTAAGGTGCAATCAACCACCTTTACAACCATAGCTTTCAGGCACTACCAGGTCGTTACAAGTAGACTTATTGGTGCTACTAAAACCTTATCTCAAAGTAATTTCTAGGTACTACCTTAAACCTTTTACAAAATATGGTTTTTAAGATCTCCTAACCAAGGGTTACCTCAAACAAAATATAATTTTAAAGATGAGGACAACTCTTTCAATCAAGTAATAGAACACTTTAAAGTACACTTACAAAGTATGCTTGATCTAGTTGTGAGTATTTAAGATAATATCTGAAAAGCTTGTTCTTCAAACTCTATTTTAAAAACAACACTTGCAAGTTTAAAATAATGAACTTCTCTTGATTTTTAGATCATTCTTGGTTCACCCTTTTTATTCGATAATAGCTTTCATAGTAGAATACTTGCTAAATGGAATGGTTTTCTCTATATATTTTTATTGATAGCGGGTCCTTTTAGAGGATGAAAGAAAAATCTAGCTATTAGAAAGAATGGTATCACTTCATATTACATATGTAGGTACTCAACACCTATTGAGAATTCTTTACACCTGTAGTTTAGTCATTAACCATCAGTAATTTCATAAAAATGGGTAGTTGTCAAGCAGAATACAATTTCAATGGTTATTGGTAAAAATGAAATACCTGTTGGGACTAGCTTTTAAAGAGAAGTTTTTCTTAATGCTCCTCCTTTGACTTTCTCAAATGTTTCAACTAACTTTAATGGTTATTGGATATTCTTCAATGCTTGATGGATTTCAATATCAACCCCTGTTGAGATATGAACAATGCTCATTGTAGATTTCTAGGAATGTGTAAACTTAATGATCTATTTTCTAAAATCTTCAATGGTACATGAATGACTATTAGTGAATTTTCGATCCCATTGAATATCTTCAATGCCTATTGTGTTATTGAAAGTGCCTTATTAAAGGGTCCATAAACTTTAGCTCAATCTAGGGAGCTTTTCTAACTCCCATTATCAGGATCCAATGCCCATTTTGAGATCTTAAGAGTTTTGCTAAATTCAAGTCACTTGATCTAATGCTTGTTGTGAAAATGCATTGCCTGTTAAGAAATCAAAAACCATGCTCATTGTAAGATTACAATGCCCATTTTGAAGTTCATTGTGCATAGCTCATGTGTTTAAGTTTTCCAACACCTGTTGTAGTAGAGAATAACATTTGTGGTGAGATCTAAAAGACTTTGCTCATGCTAGGGTGATATTCCAATGCCTATTGAGTTTCTTCAATGCTTATTGTTAGAGTCACAATGCCTATTGAATTATGGTAACACCTATTGGATGGTCAAGCTTATTTTGCTTAATCCTTACTCTCTTAATACTTAGAGTTTCCAATAACAACTCTTTCTCCAATCATAATGGTTTAGTAAGTTGATGTACTTGTAAGAATTTATATATATAACTTGGACAAAAGATAGCTCTTAGATGTATTTATGATCATTAAAATGAGGCTTGGTTTAACATTCTCCCTCATAATGAGTTCATCTATCTTCATCGCAACCCTTAGTTCCTTAGGGTTTTCTCTATCAGGGTAGTATTTCTTGATGCATGCCACATGGGTCACCTGCTTCATTTTTTTCTCTTCATCACGCTCTCCTATGTTAGATCATCCTTTTTGTTCATACCCCTTTTGTCTCCTTATTTGAGCTTTCCTAGGGATTGATTGTCCAAACAACCATGGTCTTCCTTGAGACCTCATTGATAGTAGTAATAATAAGTTCCTCAGGAATTCCAAAATCTATCATAAATCTTCCTTGATTTGGGGGAGGGACATTGTAATAGTTCGAGAGAGAGTTCTATCATATGCTAGGCCTTTTCGAGTTTGGTGGGACAATCATCTTATTATCGATGAGATCCTGAATCTCGTATCTCTGTCTATAATAGTCATCAGTGTCATGACCTACTCCTTAATGAAAAACGTAATAAGCATTGGCATCATACCCCTTTTATAGTGGATTAGGGGTGGTCTTTTGCAATCTCTTAAGTGCCTTGGATAGAGGCATTCCTAAATTAGTGAACTATCTTGGTGTTCTTACTGTGTTGACATCAACAGCCATGTTCCCCTTAACCTGAGGCTAAGAAGAGGCACTTCTTCTTCCTCGATACTATCTTCTCGACTCAGATTCCAACTCTTCAGCTAACAAACCAACTTCCCTAAGGTCTTTAAGGTTTTTAATAAATATTTCACTAATTCTTATGCTAATACTTAGTAGAGTCCCCTTAATAATCATTTAGACTTATTCTCTCTACGTAGGTCGTATGGTTGCCTCTAAAGCCATCTCTTTCCATATCCCGATGTAGTCATTGAAGCCTTTCACTATATTTCTACTTCAAAGACTCCAAGTCTTGTAATATAACCTCTAGATCTGAATTACTAACATAGTGTCTCTTTCGAAGGCTTTCGCCAGTTGCTTTTATTTTTCTCTAATAGCTTTTAGCTAGTTAAAGTAACATGTTTTTGTGGACCCTTCCAATGATAATTCAAGAAGCTCCAACATAGTGTTTGTCAGGACCTTAGATTCCATCATGATTAACATGTACGAGTTGACAAGGTTTTTTGCAATTTACGTTCCTATGAATATGAGAAGTTCAAGCATACAAAAATTGGTCGGTAGATTCTCAAGCTTAAGAGCAAGCAATTTGTCAATATATGTTCTTTTCTCTAAACCTTTAGCACCTAAAGCCTTTTGTATTTTCTCAAATTCTTTGGCAAAGTCATCAAATCTAGTGCTCTCCTTCTCACTCTCCACATGTTTGTCTAAAACCATGGTAATACTCCTTACTTCCCTTATAAGCTTACTTTCATGGTACTCTTTCATCCTAAACGATTCATCATCAACTACCATAGGTTGGGACACTTTCATTGGTGTTTTCCCTTTCTCAATTCTATTAGTAGAAGTCTCCCTTTTTTCTGAATCTTATTGATGCGCTTATTCACCTATTTGGCAATTCTCTCTTTCATCTTGCGATTAAAGTCTGCCATCATCTTTTCTAGAACCTTAGGCAATATGGTTGGTTCCATGATTAGGTCAACCTTTTAGCTCTGACTCAATGTCTTCCTCTTCCTAGCAAGGCAGTAGCTCTTTCTTTTCTATAAGAGTTTGGATGGGGCTATGATGGCTACAAGACAAAGGTTATCAGTATGATGCATGAACAAGTAATCGATGTATATATACATGATATGCACAAGATCCTTCATTCTTATTCCTCCCACGCACGAGGTCTAGTGGCTCTTTCTTAGATGGCGTCTCATTCTTATACCATCATTGGGCAAAGAACATAGGAGGTCACCTCGGACCAAAAAGAGTTAAAGTTTCTAAACAATATATATAAAGGTACTAAAAGAAAGAACCTTTTACATTGTTTGAAAGAATATGTATAAGAAACGGATCCCTTTAAACAGAAAGGGATATGCATGTAAAATAATTACATTAAGGGAAATAGAGTACACAAGTATTTGCATGTGGGGGATAATTACATAAAAAGGGGTAGGGTAACATTTGTGCTTACATTAGCAATACCTAACCAAGTTCTTTAAGACTTTCACTCTTTTATAAGGAAGAATTAGAAATAAGTGGGTTGCCCTATTCCAAGTTACTATTAGATCCTACAAGGTGCCTAATGGTTGAGAGCATTGGTTGTAGTTGATGGCTCCTATAAGCTTATGAGGTGAATATCATAATACCTTATTTGATATACCTGAAGGCACTAGGCTTGTGAGTGATGAATCCTCTTCACAATCTCCTAAGCCTGAATGGAGCTTAAGTTTCAAGTTTGTAAAACCATCGGTTGATCTAGGGGTAACATAGTACTCATGGTAAAGTGTGGAGGTTAAATGAATATAATAGACTTACTCAATAATAAGGCTAAAATATTAAAAATGAACCAAAGATTGGACATAAAGTCAATTTCGAGGTCCCTAGTGGAATCGCCACTGTGAGCAACTCGGGTTCTTTCACTCAGACTAGTGGGTTCTTGCTTATGACTCCATCCTTTTATCAATCAACAGGAGATCAAGAGGACAGGGGTCTTTACATTGGTAATGATGTAACATCCTCAAACCAAATTATATACATTTTAATTACGTTATATTTGAATATATTCATTAGATAAATGATTATTTAGACACGTGAATTGGATAAGCACGATGATGACACATGCACCATTACATTTTAGACACTTGAACAAATATGTAATGTTTGTATAATTGCATGGAAAATTGTCTTATGTTGTGTTCATGTTATAACATCATAAATAATGGTGTTATAGAGCTTATTTTAAAGTGTAAGGAGCATCAAAGGATTAGGAGATGGATGAAGGTGCTTAAGGAGTGAAGAAGAGGGACTAGAAAAGGAAAGTGAACTTTTCAATCAATAGGAATGCAACACCATGATTTTGTCTTGGCACAATAGGTTTACAAGAAGAATTTTTGACCCTTTAATATCAACATACATAGCTTAGATGTGAGGTACAACAGAAGAAAGAGAGAGCTAAGGAAGAAAGAAAGGGAAGAAGAAGAAGAAGAAGAAGGAGAGGGAGAAGAGTAAGTTGCCTAAGAAGGAAGCCTAAGGTTTTCTGGTTCTGGGAAAATAGGTAAGTTAATTTATCTTCTTCTCAGATGAAATTAAACCCTCATGACATGTTAGTCATGCATGGTTAGTGAGAATTTTTGAGTATTTGAGGTAGAACTCTTGGATGAAAGTTGAAATTCAAGAGAACAATAGCTGATTGTATTGATTTTTATTGTTAGAGCATAATTTTGTACCCACAATTTCATAAGCCTATAAGAGGAATTAAGGAAAGTTCAAAATATAAAAGTTGTAGCTTTATGCCCCAAATAAATTCATATGAAACAGTTTTGCTTGATTTGGCGTGTGTGAGGAGTTATGGCTCCTTCATTAGGACTGGTTCATAACTAACCAAAATCACCTCAATCATTTTATTTTCATATATTTTGATGACTTTATGTACTGATTTAGACATAGTACAAAACATGAAATTTGTAGGGTTATATCCCCTCTAAATACCTGTAAATCAGTTTTGATTGATGTGTTGTGTGGAAAGAGATATGGCTTATTGAATGACTGACCTTGTACCCGGATGAAACCTCGTTAGTCTTTTAATTCTGTTTTCCAAGAATTTGATGGCCATAGATTCAAAATTTGGTGATGTGTAAAACTTGAAAGTTGTATATTTATGTATTATCTACATTCTTATAAAATATGTTTGCCAAATTTAACATGGTTATTAAGATATTTCCCCTTAATTATGACTGATTATCAATATGTTGAAAATCTTCTCACCCTGAGATTGGTCATTTGTTTTGGTGACATTATAGACTGAATTAGACAATGAGTAAAACATGAAAAATGTTCCTTTATGTGTTCTTTAACTTTTGGTAAATCATTTTTGGGATTAGATTTGTAAGATTTGAGATATATCTAATAATGTAACTATTAAGGCTGAGATGACATTGAAATAGGGCAAATTCATAAAATTGACCATAATTTAGATATGGTGTACCCATATATGTTTAGTTTACTTGAAAAAAAAATTAGTCATTTGTATTTGTGATTTAAAAGTAATTATAGAAACAACCTATCAAGCTCATGATATTTTACTATAGCATATTTGTATAATAAGGTGAAAATCTTATTTTATAATCATGGATTGATTTAGTGTATTGAAATAGGTCCTCGAGGCATTGAAGATAATAGTGGAAACAAGCCAGGACCATCCATTGCCTAATAAACTTGAAGGAGGAGGTAAGTAAATAGCTAATGGTATTATATGTGTGATTAGTTAAATGCCATGAACATATACTCAATGGAATGAAATGTTACGTTGATGAAAAGATTGTTATACTCTTAATTTATTTATTTTCACGAGACATTGATAAATTACAACTTTAGAATGGGATTATGTAGTGATATGAGCTGCCAAAGTTATGGACATTGTTATTAGTCATTATATTGTTGCAATTTTGTTGGATTTATAGTTGATTTATTGAAAGACTAATATTTGATGTTGTTGGCAAGTAATACTATTCACAGTCTGTGTGACAATAACATTCGATAACCTATGTGGCAATGATATCTATAGCCTATGTCGTAATAATATATAACACCCTGTGTGGTAGTAACTTTTGAGAACCTATGTGGCAATGATATCTATAGCCTGTGTGGCAATAATATATAATAGTCTGTGTGGCAGTAACTTTTGAGAGCCTGTGTGGCAATAATATATAACAACCTATGTGGTAGTAACTTTTGAGAGCCTGTGTGGCAATGATATCTATAGCCTATGTGGCAATAATATATAACAAACTGTGTGACAATAACATTTGACAGCCTGTATGGCAATGATATCTATAACCTATGTTGCAATGATCAATAATAGCCTGCGTGACAATAACATTCAATAGCCTGTGTGGCAATAATATCTATAACCTGTGTGGCAATAATATTTATAGCCTATGTGGCGACCAAATATGAAAGCCTTTGTGGCAGTGACATCTATACCTTATATGGCAACAATATATGACAACCTGTGTGAGAATAACATTTGATAGTTTGTGTGGCATTTAAGAGTAAAAATTCTTTATTTCGTACATGGATATGATGATAAGTTATTTATATTTAAATGTTGTTATGTTATTTGAGATTGAAGTATCGTTATGCATTTACTTACTGAGTATGGAAACTCACTTTTTTTTGCATTAAATTTTCTTTCAGGAAGAGTAGACTAAGATTGCATCCAGTTTACATTGTGAAGTTGATGTCTAGTAGTCTAACAAAGGTTAGGCCAGAATGTAGTCATTTAGTATTTAAGTTTGTTTAGACATGTATACTTTGTTATAAATAGTTACTATGTTGTGAAACAAGATACATAATGTAAAATAATAATAATAATAATAATATAATTGAAATAAGGTATTTTAATGACAATGGATGGAATGAGAGGATTTTAATGATGTTGTGTCACTTTAGTATTCCATGTTTTATGAATAAGTTAATGCACCTACTTTAGGAATGATTAGTAAATAGGACGTCACAAATGACCCCAAGGTATGGCACGAGATTGGGTCGATGAGGGATCCTTTTAGGCCTTGCACTAGTTCAAAGCCCTAATTCCAAATTGGTGATCATTAAAGGACCAAACATGGGACGACATGTTGCAGCCATCCCTAGGTAATATGGAGTTGCCACCCGACTTTGTTTGAGACAAGAATATGGAGAAGTCAAAATCTAAACCTAAATCAAGTCAATTAAAAGCCCATTTCATCTTCACCCCATCAGAGATTAGGTTTGGAAATTAGGTATAGCTTAGGGAAGAGATTAGGCACCCCCAAATCACTCGAATATTAGGATCCAACCTTCGAAGCATCTTTTATTCACATTTAATATTTTAGTCAAGCTATTGATTAGTCTAATTAACAGTCTTATGCATGATTCTTGCATAATCAAGCCAAACAATTCATTCCATCAATACAAAGGGGAGAGGGTTCATGCATCATGGTATAGGGTTCATCACACATATCCATGCATTCATTTATTCACATCATGCATAATTAAGTGGCAATGGAGGAATGTAATAAGACATAGGCATTTAGCATGCATTATCATCCATTCACATCACACTCTTCCTCAATCATTTAGGATGATGAAAAAGACCATAATCATGGTCTAACTTAAGCAAAAAAGACCAAAGAAAATACCCAAGTTAGTAAATGAAATAAAAATATGACCAAATAAATAAACTCAAAGCACAAGTAATGGGTGTTTCACATGTTACCATCTTTCCCATATAAGGGTTCCTAGGTATGCATCGAAGTCTATAGTAAAAATGCTCCCACACCATAAACTGACATACAAAATAAGATCAAAGTATATGAATCGTGAGCATCAAAAGAGGTAAACATGCAATATAAGGCATTTAGAGGATGTTTAATGGCCCAAGGAAAAAACTCATCATAAGAGGGATCCTAGGATTGATGAATCCTCCTCCTATGTGGCTTTAAAAGAGCATGGCATCAATATGTACCACCAATCATGTAGGGTTAGCATACAACAAATGAATGCATGAGATTGAGGGCCAAAACACTATTTACATGTTTTAAACACATACATATTCATAAAAGGCCTCCTAAGGTCATTAGAACTTCAAGCTCCTTACTTGATTACTTCCTAGAAATTATTAAAATTAGAATTATGAACATCACATTAAATTTCAAATAAAAGAATATGAAATCTTGCATAAAGAAAGATTTGTGGAATCACTTTAAAATCAAGCCAATGTTCCACTTTAAAAATGAATAGGAGTCCTAGGGTGTTATATCTCATCCTATTCTACTAGTGGAACACTATGAAATCTCAAAAAGAGGTTTTGAAAAAGAGAGATCCATAAAGAGAAGGAAAAGAACTTTATAAATATGTCTACTAGACATACTAGGTTGTAGAACTCAAGATGGGGTTGTGTACCCTAGAGACAGGGTTGTACAGCCAACAATCAAGGTTGTACAACCCCTATTTTTTAGGTTTTCAAAAATAGAAGAAAAGGAAAGAGAAGAAAGAGAAAGGTGTAGAAGAGGGATTATGGATGCCTTTTTTTAATTTTTTTATGCCCTCAGAGGTTTATTGTGCATTCTGTATCCTCCAAAATGCTAAGAAACGCATAAAAGATACTGGATTAAGGCCTTATTCTACCTTAGAATGAGTTGGGGTGAGTTAAGGTTTAGGGTTTTTGCACTTAAGTATGCTTTGAGAATGAATTTTAGTATAGATTTGTTAAGGCCATCCAAGCCTCTCTCTTTCTCTCTCTCTCTCTCTCTTCAAATGAAAGGATATTTATAAGTGATGAAAAGTGCATCAGACCTGGAAATGGTTATGGTTGTACCATGGACATATCCAATAATAGAGAGGGAGATGAATATCCTGGAATAATGGTTTGCACTCTGTGCAGCTAGAAAAGTGTTGTACATTCATCTGTTAGGGTTGTGCAACCCTAACCCTAAGGTTTAAGGCATGTATCAATTTTAGAAGATTCTAAGGGTTAGGATTTACGGGAGGGCTATACAGCCTAATTTATGAGTTGTACAACCCTAATTACTGGGTTGTACAACCTTATTTTATGAGTTGTATAGCCTGTATGCTTAGGCTGGCAACTTAGGTAGTGATTATAAGCTTGGCTTTGGGCTTCTGGCTATAGGCTTGGCTTTAAGCTTTTCCAAGTTTTCCTAAGACTTTTATCTTTTTCTTTGGCAATTCCTTTCACATTTTTGGGGATGCATTTGGTGATTCTCATCATCAGGCTTTGCTTCCAGAAATTTAGAGTTTAATGTTTTCAGAGAGCTAACACTTTCGAACAAAATATATATAAACTAGTTTTAAAATTTCAACCCACACCCTATGATCCACAACTGAATAGACATACATAATGATACTAAAAACCCAAATGAATGTTTCAAAGATCTCCAAAGGACAAAATAAGACATTGCATTTGACACCAACTTTTAGTCATAAACTATACACTTTTTTATTGAAATCCTTGTGATATCTATGCTAAAAATCTCGATCCACACGTCAAATATGTGATCTCTATCAGAACGGAGATTAAGGAGTTGCTAGACATCTACATGAATATTTCTCAGTGCTCAATAAGTCAAAATTAAACTTTTAAATAGATATCTCAAGTGCTTTGTACCTTAATTCTATATGTTGAATTTATATCAACTATTTATGTTCCATTGGTCCATTAAAAGAAGTATGTTATAGAGTACTTAAACCCCATATTAAAGTTATACATAAAACTTCTATTAGAGCAAAATCACTAAAACTAACCTTGCCCATAACTAATCTATGTTCAAAATCAACTCAAAAATTCACAATAAACTATTTAGAGCATTTGGTAACCAACCTATTGATGCCACTATTGGGTTTTGTAGAACGAGCACAATGAAAAATAAAACCCACCAAGGATTCATTAGATTTGATTAAATCGAAAGAAAAGGATGTGAATCTTACCAATTCATGTACATAACTAACAACCATTACTACAATTGCCTCACACCACCCTTTTTCACAGTAGTTAATGATGCTTGTTGCTCCTCCAAATGTGCTTTGATTTAATAGTGATAACTAATAAATAAGCATCAAATAATCAAATTAAAACTTTAAGCTTCCAATCCATGATATTTTTTTTTACTACAACTATTAACTATTACAATGACAAGTATGAATCAAGTCTTTTATAGCATGATAAATCACTTTTTAAGAATTAATTGCCCCATTTATTTAGTAATTTTTAGATAAAATAAAGTTACGAAGCTTACAGGTAGCAATGCAGAACAACTATGATAAATCAGTTTCTTTAAAGACTTAATTGCCCCTACTTATTGAGTAGTTGTTGGATGCAACAAAGTTTAGAGGATTGCAAGTAACAATTCTAGAAGCCTCCTTTTTAGAAATTCTTATGAAATTATTTAGTAAAAAAAAGTGGTATGAATCAAGAAAAAAAGGACAAAGCTTGTAGAAATCAGAAAATAGAGAAGAAAATTTTTACAAGCACAAGTTCCATGTTAGACCAATTATATATTTGTATATAGCATAGTTTTATTTAAATATATTGTGCACTAAATTTGGTATCAATTTTAGTTTTCCTCTATTTATTTATCTATTTTTCAATTTAATTTGAAAGGTGAAGTACAACTTGTATAGAGTAATACAAAATTATTATTTTCTAATATGGGATTGCAACTCTTCAAACTTTATATATAAAGTATATATTCAATAATCCCCACTTGGGTTATATGTTAAGTTATATATATTGTAACATCCATTTCCATATATTAAGCATGACATTCATGTCTAAAAATTTATATGCATAAAGGTTAACTCATCATTCATACATAACTGGACAGGTTTTTATTGTACACATATGTTAACCCATTTATTGTTGGTGACCATAAATTGATTCCTAACTCGGTATATATGTGCATGACACAAGGAGATAGACAGTGGGAATTCAACCAATGACCTATGCTCGTTGTGTTTATATGCAAAAGTTTACAATCCCAAGTACCTAAACTTTATGCTTCACCATCTAAAAAAATTGTAATTTGGTGAGTCGCAATTCAATGAATAAAAAAAATTAGATTCTAATGAAACAATCAATAATCAATCATTAAGACACATTATAAGTACAACTATTAACTTATGCAAGTGTGAATGTAATAGATTATTTGATTTTATTGTGACCTTCCAAGGCAAACATAGCTTTTGAGAATTTATGTGAATCAAGTGACATATGATTTTATTTGTCAGAATGTAACATGTGATTCATTTGATCAATAACAAGTTCCATAATAGGACAATTTGGCCTCTTTTCTAAGTGATTTACAAGTATTTGGCAAGCCAGTCACAACATCCATTTAATTCCATATATAAGTGTTCATTCACAATGATATACCAAGTAACTATTAAGATCACATAATTCTCACTTTATTTGCATTTGCCTATAAAATGTCACAATTCAATCACATATGCCCATAATAGAATCCAATCATATCTTAAAATCATCACACATACATATTAGAATCCATATTAGGCTTGAACCTCTCTCTTCAGCTTCTTTAATGTATTGAGATCCTAACATTTGATACTTACATTATTATAAATATTTCAAAATGAGTTTGCATGCTTGATATGTAACTATGGTCATGTTCCATGCAGGTGGACTAGTACTTATGCTTATTATTCATGTATGGTAACATGACCTTGCTACACTCTTATTATAATAACCCTTGCTATATTTATCCAAATTACTTAATTTTTTTTAACATAAACTAGACATATAATGATACAATATGGTCAAAATTTAGGTCAATATAACGCCTCTAGAAAATCTGGTGAATTTTTTAATTCTATCTTGGTTCAATGTGACCATAGTCTAATCAAGTCTTAAATTCTTAACCATATCTCCAATTGTACAAATCAAATTAAAAAATTTATTTTTTAGAAGTTATGCAACACATAAAGGAACATTTTTCATGTTTAAACATTGTCTAATTCAGTATATAATATTATCAAAATAAATTATCAATATTTGGGTAAAACATGTTAAGAATTAGTGGTGATGAAGGAGCAATATCTCCTCACTCACAATATATTTGGCAAAAATATTTCACAAACATGTATATGAGACATAAATCTATAACTTTCATGATTTACACATCACCTAATTCACATTCTATGATCATCAAATTCTGGGCAAATCGAACCAATATGTTGAGTAGGTTTCATCAGTTTTAAAGTCAATCATATGAATATCTATTTCCACATAACAAATTAAGCAAAAAACTTTTATAGGAATTTAGAAGGGATATAAGCAAACAAATTTCATATTTTTCACTTTGTCTAAATCAGCATATAAGGTCTTCAAAACATGTGAAAATAACTAGATTGAGGAGGTTTTGATAGGTTGTGAACAAGTTCTAATGAAGGAGCCATAGCTCTTCACATACACCTTATTAAACGAAATTGTTTTGCACGCACTTAGGTGAGGCATAAATCTTCAACTTTCATATTTTATAGTTTCCCTAATTCCTCTTATAGGCTTATGAAATCATGATTCCAATAATCTACTCTAATAATAAAAAACAACACAATAACCTCATGTTTCTCTTAAGCTTCAACTTCTATACATGAGCTCTACCTATAATTACTTGTTAATTCTTGCTAATCAAACATGTTTAACATATTATGAGAGATGAATTTCATATGGAAAGAAGATAAAATTACTTACCCCTTTTGGCAAAACTTGAAAATCTTTGGGTTCCTTCCTAGGTAGATTACTTCTTCTTTATCTTCTCCTTTCTTTCTTTCTTTCTTTCTTAGCTCTCTTTCTTTTGTTGCACCCCCTCATATTTTTTTTTCCTTTCTAATATGCTCCTAAAAGAAGAGAAATTCAATTTATATACCTACCCTAATAGGACAAAATCATGGTGGCTTACTACGATAGGTTGGAAGCTCAATTTTCCTCTTTTAGTCACTCTTCTTCACTCCTTCATCACCTTCATTCATCTAATAATACCCATATGCTCCTTATACTTTAAATAAGCTATAAAATATAATTATTTATGATATTATAATTGTTGTCTCTTGGAACCTTAGAAGGGGGTTGAATCGGCAATGGCAAGTAAAAATAATTAAAAATGTACGAAAACAATAAAGAATCAACACAATCAATTTATAGAGGTTCAACACAATCCTGCCTACATCCTCTCCTTTAGTTTTCCTATTAAAGCCTTTCACTATCAAGATAACATACAGGCGCTATCAGCCACCTTTATAATAGTAGTTTTTGGGCACTGCCAAGCCATTACAAGTAGACTTTAGGGTGCTACTAAAATTGTTTTTCATAGTAGTTTATAAGTACTACCTTAGACCTTTCATAAAGAATGATTTTAGATCTTCTAAGACCTCCAAGCCAAAATCTTTCTCAAAAGAATTTATAACTTAAAGATGAGAAAAACCACTCTCACTCAAGAACTAAACAATATAGAGTACATTCACAAGGTACACTTGATTTGGTGGAGAGTTTAGAGAGAAGTCTTAAAGCTTGTTCTTCAACTTTGTTTTGAAGATAAGTTTTTCAAGTTTTTGACAATGATCTTCCCTTGAAGGTATATCATACTTATTTCACATTTTTATTCAAACATTACTTTCATAATAGAAAATACTCTTTTTTCTTATCATTTTTCTCTACTTATATCTATTGTAGGAGAGTCCTTTTATAGGCAAAGACATAGAACTAGCCATTAGAAATAAGGTTGTCACTCTAAGTCATAGAGTAGTCACTCAATGCCTATTAAACAATCTCCACATCCATTGTTGGGTGAGAATATAACTTCAATAGTCGTTAATCACATTCAAACGCCCGTTGAAACTAGCTATTAGAGAAATTTGCCTAGATGCTTCTCTTCTGACTTTCTCAATTCTTTAGTCACCAACTCATTCAATGACTGTTGGAGATTCTCAATGCCTGTTAGAATTTAAATTTAACTCTTGTTGAGATATGGACAATGCTCGTTGTAAGTTTCTAGGAGGAAGTGAACTTGGTGCTATTTTTTTCAAGATTATTTACAATGCTTTAATGACTATTGGCAAGCTTTCAATGACTATTGAAAAAGATCTCAATGCCTGTTGCAAATATGAAGTGTCCCATTAGAGGGTCCAGAGCCTTTAGCTTTGCCTAAGAGCTTTTCCAACTGCTGTTGTAATCCAATGCTTGTGTTGAGACTTTAAGAGTTTCATTCATATCAAGTCACTTGGTTCAGTGCTTATTGCAAAAATGTAACACCTGTTAAGATATTGATGAGCAACACTCATTGCGAAATTGCAACACCTATTGTTAGAGACTAACTTTTAAGGCTCAAATATTTGATACATTCAATGCTCGTTGACTCTCAAGAGAGCCACTTGTTGAGGTGTCTAGAGACCTTTACTCATACTTGGGTCATGCTCTAATGCTTGTTGAGAATCTTCAACGCCCGTCAATGAAGTACTAATGCCTGTTGAAATGCAACAACACCCATTGACTTTGAATACTTAAAGTTTTTACCAAAACTCTTTTTCCAAAAACCTTTGATCAAAAGATTAATGTAACTGTAAGATTTTACATGCTAACTTATATAAGAGTTAGCTTTTAACTGTGTTTGTAATCATCAAAACAAGTTTGGTTCACCGAACTCCTAATTTAGGTTCAACATTCTCCCCCTTTTTTATGATGACAAATAATCTATCAAGGTTAATCAATCTTGCAAAAGGTGAGAAATGTACATCATGTGATCCTTAAGTACAAACTATTAATCAATGTGATTCAAATTCAAGTGCATAAGTTATAATAGATCATGTTGCTCCCCCTTTGTTTTAAATTTCATGCACATGTTAAAGAAAGTTACATGCAATACATACCTTTTCCTTATCTTTTTCATGTAAATTTACTTTCTCTTTGACCTTAGCTTGGTTTCTCATACCTTCTCCCCCTGACTTAGTTACTTTTACTCTTATTTTTTCTTTTTTTCTCCCTTTTTCTCATAATCAAAAAGAGATACACAAGTATAGTAATAACAAAGGAAATGGAAACACAAATGACATGATAAGCAAAGAGAGAAGAAATTTATAACATTAAGCATGTTGTCCATTACATTAATTATTTTTTAGAAAAATAAAGATAAAAAAATGAAACAAAGACAAAATATGCAACATGAGAGAGAAGGGATGATTGGAGGTAAGGGCTTAGTATTGGTTATAGGGTTTATCCTTAGGCTTAGCCGCTACATCTGACTTTATTAAAGTGGCTGCAATTCCATGTTGTAGATTTAAACCTTCTACTATCCAATCTAAGGTCTAGTTGACATCCTTCATGTCCCTTTGGAGTTTTTACACCTTTTGGTGAAGAGAGATAGTACAGGACTCATCTCATTGAACTGTACTGGAAAAGGTTACCACTTCACCAAGCTTCTTTTCAAAGTCAAAGAGAGGTAGAGCAAGAGCAAGAGCACTAGTTTCAATCCTTTCAGTAATAGCAATCCCTATTCTGATAGCTTCCTCAACATCGTGATCCTCTTATTCTTATTCAAAGGTCTCTCCTTCTTCTAGTATTCTCATGATTAAGCTAATGTTTAGTCTTTGAAGGATCCTTATGCTCAAAAGTATCTTTTCACTTATTGATTCATTATGTGGCAGTTTTTCTAACACCATGTTCTTTTCTTTAAGTTCTTCCTCTCTTGGGGGAATTGCCTTTTCATACTTGGCAATTTTGGTAATGTAATGACCCATCATTAATTCATTACCTTTATCTATTTTTCCATCAATTCTTTGCATCAAGAACAAGTTGTATTGATTCTTTACTTATTTTTCATACATTAGAGATAGAACAAGTCTGTGATGGTGTAGTTTCCATTGGATTGAGCTCTCTTGTTAATGTTCTAAGTAATGAATTGGTGAGCTATTCTCAAGGCTTAGCTCTTTATATTTCATGCCTTGCTATTATTTCTATTATAGTTACTCTTCTTATCTATTATTGACTTCCAAAATTGATTTACATCTACTTTAAAAGTGGGAGGAGGCTTTGTTATTCTAGTTATGGTGGCATCAAAACATTTCACTAATTTATTTGACCTTATAGTGTATTTTTTGCCAAAAAGTATGAACTTGATTATACCTTCTTTTACACATATGTGGCAATCACTTTCTAGAACTTCCAGTGTGGTGAGAAATTCTATTGTGAGCTCCAGATAGGATAACTCTTTTATGTGACAAAAGAGTTCTCACCTTATCCTTATTTTAATTCCTTCACTTATTTTGCTAATCCATACCTTTAAAGGTCACCCCATTTGAAGAATTACCTTCCTCAAGATATCTTTTAAGAAGTTTAAGGGCCAATTGCTTTTCCTTTTCTATTTAAAGATGGAATTTCTGAACAATGAGAGGGTTTGCTCTATTTTTGTTTCCTTCCCTTTTCCCTTTGATTATGGGCTAGATTTGGATTTTTTTAAGGCTTGTGGTGCAAAAGACAGTTTAGATGTACATTTCTTCTGTTGTGCTAGCATTAAGGTTAAATTTTCCTCTATCTCTGAGTTAGAGTAAGAGGGTTAAGGGTTTTTTTCTTACTGGTTGCTTGTATCTCTTGGTTAACTTTGGTTTGGGTACGATTTAGTTAAGTCTTTGAGGATGATGCAAGTAAGAATGTAAGTGAAATAACAATAGCAAATAGAGAGGGAGAGTCGTAAGCACAATAAAAGCATAAAGCAAACTAACTTTAGGGTTTGAGGGGTTTATAAAGAAGTTTAGTGAGCTCCCTTTGAATTTAAAAAAAATGATCATTGGGAGTGTACAATGGCTATTACGAATAGAACAACGGCTGTCAGACATCACCATTAGCTTGATTAAGCAAGTGTTCTTTATTCAATGATGGTGGTTGTTCGCAATGCCTATTGGGTGAAGAACAACGGTCATTGAAAAATGTAACAATCATGCAGACATATAGAAGCTAAAATGTGGAACTCACTAATAATGTAACAATCGTTAGGAAACACACAACTACTACTAGCTATGTTTTTCAAAATAAAACTAAGTTTAAAATAGACATTTCAAATATGTAATCATTTTGAAACTTACCTGATGTAAATTATTAATCAAACTCAATGAAATAAACATGAGTTTAATTAATATAGGGACATTTCATCAAGATAATACACAAGTAAAATCTTTAGCTTATGAAGTCTAAAGACATTAATGGTAATCATTTCAAGCAATATATCAATCATCAATCAATTAATATTTATGAATTAATAAAGGTGAAAGAGAAGAACCTATTGAAGTTAACTCAATGTACTTTTATCAATCATTCCAAGTTCTCTTTTAATGAATTACATCATTTCATCATAAACAGATTTAGTGAAAATATCTGCCAATTGATGGTTATCATCAATAAATTTTACTATAATATCACCTTTATTGGCATGAGCCCTAAGAAAGTGATGTCTCATATCTATATGCTTACTCTTAAAATGTTAAATGGGATTCCTGTACAGATTGATGGCACTAGTGTTGTCACACTGGATGGCTACTTGATTTACCATAACCTTGTAATCAAGGAGTTATTGATTAATCCATAGGATTTGAGCAGAACAAAGACCTACTGCTAAATACTCTACTTTAGCAGTTATCAAAGCAATTGAATTTTGTTTTTTACTACTCCAAAACACTAAACACTAACAATGTAATTGATATGTGCCTGAAGTGTTTTTTTTTTTCTAAGGTACACCAAGCAAAATCAGCATCTGAAAATGCATTAAACTTAAATGAAAGACTCTTAGGATACCAAAGTCCTAAGTTTGAAGTACCAATAAGGTATTTGAGTATGTGTTTTATAACATGCAAATGAGACTCATTTGGATTTGACTGACATATAGTACATAAGTACACACTGAACATAATATCAGGCCTAGATATTATTTGATAAAGAAGACTGCTAATCATACCTCTATACAACTTTGGATCCACAACCTTATCATGTTCATCTATGCCTAGCTTAATATTGATACTCATTGGGGTTTTACATGGTTTATTGTTCTCCATGCCCAATCTTTTGGTTAGTTCTCTTGTGTATTTGGCTTGGTTGATAAAGATTCCCTTCTTCCCTTGTTTGATTTGTAATCCTAGAAAGAACTTGAGCTCTCCCATCATACTCATCTTAAATTCAATTTTTATTACTTACGCATAAGCAAACATTAGTGACACCAAAAATAATATCATCTACATATATTTGCATAAGTAATAAGTCTTTATTCATGTTTTTAGAGAAGAGTGTTATGTCCACCAATAAACCCTTTTCTTAACAACAAAGTTGCTCAACCTTTCATACTAAGCTCTTAGAACTTGTTTCAAGTCATATAACGCTTTGGTGAGCTTGAGCACATGGTGAGGAAAGCAATGGCTTTGAAAACTATGAAATTGTTCAATAAATACTTTTTCATCAATACAACCATCAAGGAAAGCACTATTGACATCCACTTGATATAATTTAAAATTCATATGAGATGCAAATGTAAGCAAAATCCTAATGGCTTCCAATCTTGCTACTAGAGTAAAGGTATCATCAAGATTAATTCCCTCTTCCAGGTTATAGCCTTTAGCTATAAATCGTGCCTTGTTCCTAACTATGGTTCCATACTCAACAAGCTTATTTCTAAAGACCTACTTAGTTCCTATTATGGAATGTTTTTGAGGTTTAGGAACTAAATTCCATACTTTATTCCTCTTAAACTGATTGAGTTCATCTTGCATAGCTAGTATGCAATGTTCATTATTAATGGCCTCATCTGTGGTTTTAGGCTCAATAAGGGAAATAAAGTAAGATTAGTGCATGGATTTCTAAATGATAATCTAGTAGTTACCTGACTTAAAGGATCACTAATGATGAGATCTCTTGTATGATCTTTCTTAAAGACTCAATCCCTTTCCAGCTAAGTTTGCTCTTTGTTTGGAGCAGGAAGAGGTTGATCTATATTTTCGTCACTCTACATCTCTTATGGCTGGTCTAAAACTTTCCCATCTTTTCCAATGTTCAGCTCACTCATAGGACTTGTAAGATCATCAATATCTTTTTCTATTCTTGAAGAAGTAGGGCTAGATTCATCAAATATAATATGCATAGACTCTTCTATAAGAAGCATTGGAGCATTATCCAAGTATACCTACAGTAGTTGTCTATAATGAAAAATGCATAATGCATGCCTCCCAAGCTAGACATTCTAAAAGGTCCAAACAGATCCATGTGAAGTAATTGCAAAGGTCTAAATGAATTTACCTTGTTCTTGGCTTTGAATGAAGATCTTACTTGTTTTCCCTTTTGACATGCTTAACAAACTTCTTCCTTTGCAAACTTGATTTCAGGCAGGCCTTTAACTAAGTTTCTCCTTTTTAGCTTGTTAAGGAGTTCCATGCTAGCATGTCCTAGCCTTCTATGTCAAGTTTTACCTTCATCCACTATAGATACTAGACACTTTGCATCATGGATAATGAGAGAATTTAAATCAATTACATAAATATTATGAATTCTCCTACCAATGAACAAAATTTTGTTGTCACTCATCCTTGACACATAGCCAGCTTATGGTTCAAACATAACTTTGAGGCCTTTGTCACAAAGTTGACTCAAGACTAAAATTTGCGACTGTTATTTTTAAACTATGTCCAACAGCTAGTCCACGTGGCATAAAACCATTAGTCTTTTCAAAAACTAGTCATTGGATCTTTCTAACAATTCTCAAAATTTATGATCATTACTTAAATTCACAGTCACTATTTTATTTCTCTAGATGCAATGGTAACTGTGAAATCATTTGTCTAACATGGAGATGTTGTTTCTTCAATTCGCGATCGCTATCGAAATTTATGGTTGTGACTTTTGAATCTCGACAACACTTTTCAAAATTGGAGGTCGCTACTAAAATCACGGTCGCTAATTTTGAAGGTAGATTTTTATACTTTGAGTTTTTAGCTTCTAATCACTCCTATTGAACTTCCAAAAAGATTCTATCTTAATATCTACAAGATCAATGCTTAAAATTGACATTAGAACGTTTCAATCTATATTGTCAAGATCAAAAGAGATTTTTTGCTTAGGTTTGAACAACCTAGTCCAACATTAGCTTCTTCAATTGATGTCTTATTGGCTTCCCACTTGTCTTTGGGAAATGTTCTCAGGATCTTAACTACCACATCCTCCTTAGAGTAGGATTTCCCAAGAGTTTTGAGACTTCCCACTATGTCAATGAACCTACGATACATCGCAATGATGGTCTTACTAGGCTGATATATAAATGTTTCATACCTATAAGTATGAATTTGTATCTTTTTCTTTTTGACTTCACTGGTACCTTTATGTTAAGTCTGCAAGGTGTCCTAAAAATTTTTTTGCTAAAGTGCACATTTGCAACTTAGCATACTTAGATTTATGAATTATACAAAAAGAATGTGCATAGCCCATCTATTTTTCAAATTTGCCTTTTTCTATTTCGCTATCTATTCACTTTTGAGCCTGGGTACTAGAAAATCTTTAAATAGTTTAGTTGGAACTTCTCTTCCTTCTTTGACAATGTCCTATAGATCAATAGTTTCACTATCTTGAAAAATCTCCATACAGTTTTTCCAATACCCATAGTCATCTCCTTTAAGGAACGGTGGCTTCGTGGATTGATTATGATTCCTCATGACTTGCCATGATCTTTACTCCAAGCACTTAAGCTTTTATAGAGAGATAGGTTCTGACACTAATTATTATCCCTTAGTGCCCTAGAAGGGGGATTGAATAGGGCAATGGCAAGTAAAAACAATTAGAAATATGTACGAAAACAATAAAGAATCAGGACAATCAGTTTATAGATGTTCGACACAATCTTGCCTATATCCTCTTCTCTAGTTTTTCCACTAAAGCCTTTCACTATCAAGATAGCTTACAGGTGCTATCAACCACCTTTATAATAGTAGTTTTCAAGCACTACCAAGCCATTACAAATAGACTTTTGGTACTACTAAAACCATTTTCCAAAGTAGTTTGCAGGTACTACCTTAAACCTTTCACAAAGAATGGTTTTAGATCTTCTAAGATCTCCTAACCAAAATCTTTCTTAAAATAATTTATAACTTAAAGATGAGAAAAAAAACTATTACTCCAGCAATAAACAATATAGAATAACTCATAAGGTATGCTTGATTTGGTGGAGAGTTTAGACATAAGCCTTAAAGCTTGTTCGTCAACTCTGTTTTGAAGATAACTTTTTCAAACTTTTGACAATGGCCTTCCCTTGAAGCTGGATCACACTTGTTTCACCTTTTTATTCAAAGATTGTTTTCACATAAAAAAATACTCACTTTTTTTACCGTTCTTCTTTACTTAAGTTTGTTGTGGGAGGATCCTTTTATAGGCAAAGATACATAACTAGCCATTAGAAATAAAGTTGTCACTCTATGTCATAGAGTAGTCAATCAATGCCTATTAGATAGTCTCCATGCCTGTTGTTGGGTGAGAATACAACTTCAACGGTTGTTGATCTCATTCAAATGCCTATTAGAATTGGCTATTAAAAGGATTTGCATAGATGCTCCTCTTCTGACTTTCTTAATTTTTTAGTCACTAACTCCTTTAAATGACTATTGGAGCTTATTAATGCCAATTGGAATTCAACTTTAACTCCTGTTAAGAAATGGACAATACCTATTGTAAGTTTTCAGGAGGAAGTGAACTTAATGCTCTATTTTTAAAGATTTTTTGCAGTACTTCAATGACTATTAGCATGCTTCCAATGCTTATTGAAAAAGATCTCAATGTCTATTGCAAATATGAAGATGCCTTCTTGGAAGGTTCAAAACCTTTAGCTTTGCCTGGGAGCTTTTCCAATGCCTATTAGTAACAATCCAATACCCGTGTCCAAACTTTAAGAGTTATGTTCACATCAAGTCACTTGGTCCAAGCCTATTGCGAAAATGCAATGCCTGTTGAGATATCGATGAGCCATGCTTGTTGCGAAATTGCAATGCCATTGGTGATGATCAACTTCCAATGCTCAAGTATTTGATACATCCAACACTTGTTGACTCTTGAGAGAGTCGTTGGTTGAGGGATCCAAAAACCTTTACTCATACTTGGGTGATGCTCCAATGCTTATTGAGAATCTTCATTGTCTATTGAAATGCTCTAACACGTATTGGCTTTGGATACTTAGAGTTTTTACCAAAACTCTTTTTTCAAAAGCCTTTGATCAAAAGACTGATGTACTTATAAGATTTTGCACACTAATTTGGCCAAAAGTTAGCTTTAAAATGTGTTTGTAATCATCAAAACAAGCACGGTTCACCAAACTCCCAAGCTAGGTTCAACAATAACATGCACACAACATATGATAATTTATCATGCAATTATGCAAACATCACATCTATGTTTAAGTACCCTAAATGCAATGGTGCTAGTGTTATCATTATGTTTTTCAAATACACATATCTAAGTAATCATTTATGCAATGCATATGTTCATGTGAGATTGAAAATCATTTATGCAATAGGTGTGTTCATGTGAGAATGCTAATGAATGAGGATAGAGATGTTACATATATAGTATAAATAGACATAATTGCCACAATATCCAATGATATTGGTAGTAACAGATCTTCAGTAACATGAATTGATAAACTAAAAGCATAAATTTGCCAACATAAAAAAAAGAATGCTTTTGGCAAAGTCTAAAAATTATTAACAAATCAATGAAATCATTAATTTGTCAATAATAAACAAGATTGAAAATGTAGTATGTTAGATTAATTCCTATTAAGAGATATAAGACTCTACATAAGCAACCACCCTTGATTGCTTTTATAACTAGAGAGTAAAACAATCTCATATTATTTCTTACTACAATACCATATAGCTATAACATTCCTTTCTAAATCAATTATGACTTGATCATCATCTAGTATTTGATCTTTGTTTACAAATCTCATTGGCATCAAGTGATCATAATTTATCAATGCCTTAGGAACAACTTTTGTTGGGATTTTTAATTTAACCTAAGAGTATAAATTTCCATATTTTTTCATAACCCATAACTTTAATGGTATTCCAAAATCATACTAGCATATACAAAGTTTCCCATATAAAGGAGAAAGATAAATTCTACCATTATCTTTATTGATGCCAATTAATGTCATCTCTTTGAACTTCTCCTCACTTGAGCCAAAACATAAAATCAAATTAACCACTTGGCCATTAACAAGCTTCTTCTTTACTAGCCAATACATAATCCCATTTGACAAGGTGATACCTAGTTAAGTTGAAGGGTCTTGGTGGGGGAGTTGGTAATTTTTCTTTTGCCAAGAATTACTGTTAAATTTATAAACTATAACACAAACTATTTCTTCTACTCTTATAAGACCAACCACTACCACTTTGTAGTTATCATTACCACCATCATATCCAAACCAAATAATAAAGCATCTAATGGAAAAGAAATGATCATATAGGTAACAGAAAATCTTTTTATAATCTCCAATGGATGGATTCCATAGTATAAACGTTGATTCTTTGCCTAGGCTGATAAGTATTAAACTTGATATGCAATGACAATGTTTGCTATGACTTTATAGTTTTTTGTTATTTTGTAAATCTGATGAATATGCGAAAGTGTTTAACTTTTGTTTTAATATTCTAGATTAAGTAGAGTCTAAAAAATTAGTGATGTAACTAGACTCTTCTTAGTAGAGGTTATAACACCAGTTTACTCACCATTCAATATCTATTTTGTATTAGTTATAAACATCAATGAATAGAGCTATTGTTGTTGGATTTTTCAAGCATAATAAGAACTCTCATCCTCTTTATTATTAAGCCAAGCTATCAGTGGTAACAGAGCTCTAGTTAGGGCTCTAAAGAATGTTATGAATATGAAAGAAAACCAACAAGTTCACCTTTATTGATACCAAAAAATACTAAACTCAAAGTCTTTTTAATCTTAAATGACATTAAACATAATCTCTATTGTAACGCCTCCTACTTTTACAAAAGAGAACTATCACATATGGGCAGTTAAGATGAAGCTCTTCCTAAAAGTCAAAACCTTTAGGAAGTTGTCGAAAGTGGCAGAGAACAAGCTCCATTAAGGTGGTAATCCCATAATTGCTTAGATAAAGAATTATGAAGAAGAATGTATAAAAAAAAAAATCAAGGCTTTTTTCTTCATACATACAACAATTTCATACATAATTTTTATAAGGATTATGCACTAAAAGACACCTAAGGAAACTTGGGACAAGCTAAAAGAGGATTTTCAAGGAAATGAAAGAAATAAGTAAATATAAATCCTCAACTTAAGAAGGGAATTTAAGTTCCTAAAAATGGAGGATACAAAGACCATCAAAGAGTTCTCTAACAAACTTATGAAGGTCGTGAATTAGATTAAGCTCTTGGAAGAAGAATTGAATGATAGTAGAGTTATTGAGAAGTGCTCATAAGCCTTCTTAACAAGTTTGAATCTAATCTCTTCTCTAAAGGAATCAAAAGATCTTTCAAAGATTACTCTCTTAAAGCTTGTTAAAGCCTTTTGAGCTACTAAACAAAGATAGCAACTAAGGTAAGAAGAGGCTACTGAAGGAGCTTTTATGGCCAAGAATGTAAGCGAAGGCCAGTCAAGCTCTAGAGAAAAAAAAGCTAGAGATGAGAAGAATGACAAAGAGAAAAAAAAAGGAGTTGGCTATAGAAAAAGGAGAAAATTTTTTTGAACATGTTCTCACTACAAAAAGACAAACCATCCTAAAAGATCATACTAGTATAGACTAGATCTTCAATGCAAGTCTTACAAATGGGTATGGAAATATTGAAAAAGATTTAAAAAATAAGAGTGAGTAGCAAAGTCAACAATAAGCTCAAGTAGTAGAGGCACAATAATAACAAGAAGAGTAATTTTTCACTACCATTTGCTATAAGGTGAATAACAATATGTGTTCTTGGTTATTGGATACTGGTTGCACTCATCCTATGGCTACAATGCTACAATTTTCAAAGAGCTTGATAAAACCTATGCCTTAAGAGTTAAGTTGGCAATGGGCACTATGTGAATGCCAAAGCAAATGCACTATTATTATGGAAACTGAATCAGGTGCAAAACTCATTCTCGTTGTCTTATATGTACCTAATATAGATCAAAACTTGATTAATGTTAAGCAATTGCTAGAGAAATGGTATACTTTGCTATTTAAAAATATGGCTTACACTATTTTTTTATCCTAATAGTGATGATTTAATGATTGTGAAAATGACTCAAAGAAGCTTTCCATTAAAATGGAAAGATTCAACTGCATATGCATATGATAATTAAATAAATGTCACTTTAATTTGACATAAAATACTTGATCACTTTCACTACTACATGAAGACATATACACATAAAAGGTCTAACACAAAACATGCCTCTTAGTAATGCTTCTTATGATGTGTGTGATGTATGTCAAATGGGGAAGCAAAGTAGACAACCATTCCAAAAAGTTCAAGCATGGAGAGTTACTAAAAGGTTATAACTCATCCATAATGATGTATTTGGTTCTGTGAGGACACCTTCATTGAATGGTAATAGGTATTTTGTGCTTTTTATTAATGATTTATTAAGAATGTGTTGGATTTGTCTTATAAAGCAAAACTTTGAAGTGTCATATGTGTTTCAAATATTTAAGTTACTTGTTGAAAATGAAAGTAGATGCAAGATTAAAATCCTAAGAAGTGAAAATGGGACAAAGCATACTTGTGAAATGTTTGACAAGTTTTGTGAGCAGGCAAGCACTAAGCATCAGTTTACTATCACATATTTTCTACAACAAAATGGCATCAATAAGAGGAAGAATAAGACTGTGATGGAGATGACAAGGTGTCTTATGTTCAAGAAGAAACTTCTAAGGGAGTTTTAGGTAGAAGCAATCAATACATTCATTTATCTCTTAAATAGACTTCCTATAAATGCTTTGAAGAACAAGACTCCATAAAAAGCCTGACATAGAGTCAATCCTAACTTTAATCACCTTAAGGTATTTAGAAGTCTTTGTTATACTCACCTTCTTGACATTAAGAGAGAAAAGCTCAATGAGAATAATGAGGTTGGAATTTGGGTTGGCTATAGAAATAAATCAAAGGCTTATAAAATTTACAAATTGAGGTCTAAGAATGTAGAAATAAGTAAAGATGTAAAGATAAATGAAGTTGTATATTGGAACTAGGAGCATGAAACTTCAAACAAGGATTTCAGTCAAAAGAAAATTTCCCAAGCATAAGATACAACTTTTAATGAAGATGAGGCAAGTAGTACAAGTGAAGAAGATTCCAAAAATGAAATTTTGAGAACTAGATGTTTTGTTGATGTGTAGAACAAATGCAATTGGCTAAAATGGAGCCTGAAAGCTATGATGAAGTTGCAAAGTCAAAGGATTGGAGAGCTACAATGGAGGAAGAGATGAAAATGATCCTTAAAAGTGATACTTGGAAGCTAGTTGATAGAGCTACTGACAAGAAGGTTATTAGAGTAAGGTGGGTGTATAGAACTAAGTTCAATCTAAATAGTTCAATCAATAAATTTAAAGCAAGGTTGGTGGTTGAAGGCTACTCATAGCAAAAAGGAGTTGTTTTTTCTTATACCTTTGCACCAGATGTAAGGTATGATAGAGTCCAACCATCTAGTTTTATAATGAAAGGAAAGGAAGATAAGTGTGCTTGCTCAACAAAGCCTTATATGGATTGAAGTAGGTCCCAAGGCCTGGTATAACATAATCAATTCTTATTTATAGAAAATAGGGTTCAAAAAGAGCCTCAGTAAAGTAATATTATCTATAACAGAATGTTGAAACTGATTTGGTGATTATTTTCCTCTATGTTGATGTGGAAATACTAGTGGAATTCAAAAAAAATGACAAAAATATTTGAGATGACTGACTTAGGTGAGATAACATGGCATGAAAATTCAACAAAATGAGCTTGGAATTTTCATATGCTAATATAGATATGTAGATGAAGTCTTTAAGAAATTTGCAATAGAGAATTATAGATAAAGTGAAACTGTAATAGCTCAAAATGAGAAGTTATACAAATATGATAATTCCAATAAAGTTAATGCTAAAGTTTACAGAATTTTAATAAGATGTTTACTTTATCTTACTGCTACAAGCCTAGATATTACGTTTGCCACCAGTCTTCTATTAAGGTTTATGCAACTGAAAGTTGCAAAGAGAATTTTGAGATTTATCAATGCAGCTATAAACATTGATGATATGAAGAGAACCACGGGCTATTGTTTTTCAGTTTATTCATGGATGATCAACTGGAATTCAAGGAATCAATTGTTACAGCCCAATCAATAATAGAAGCAGAATACATGCTGTTGCAGTTGTTAAACAAGTTGTATGGCTAAGAAAGGTCATGAAAGGCCTAAACGTGAAGGAAGATGAGCCTACTGTTATTTGTTGTGAAAACAAGTCAGTTGTAGCCATGTCAAGAAATCCTGTGTTTATGGAAGGACCAAACACATAAGGACTAAATTCCATTTTCTTGGAGATGCAGACCATAAAGGAGAAGTGAAATGGATTTATTGCAGTTCATAAAAGCATAAGGTTGATATCCTAACTAAAGCAATACCAAAGTAAAGGTTCAAGATTTTAAGAAAAGGGCTTGAAGTTTCTAGTAAACATGTCAAGGAGGAGTGATATGTAGTGATAATGTTTACTGTCACTTTAGAGTTTTTTGTTATTTTGTAAAATTAATGAATATGTTGAAGTGTTTAACTTTTGTTTTAATATTTTAGATTAAGTAGAGTATAGAATATTAGTGATATAACTAAACTCTTCTTAATGGAGGTTGTAACACTGGTTTATCCACTAGTTAATATCTATTTTGTATTGATTATAAACACTAATGAATATAGCTGTTGTTCTTGGATTTTTCTAGCATATTATGCCCTCTCTTCCTTTTTGTTATTAAGGCAAGCTACCAAAACCATTACAATAACCAAATATTACTGCATTAGTATTAGTGGGGTATTCTACTTCTCCCAAGGGATTAGGAAGCTCTACTACCTCAAACTCCAATTCCTTCTCCACATAAGGAATTTTGATGATGGAACAAAAATAGAGGCATGGAGATAAGGAGTGGGTATTTCCTAAATTAAGGACTCCATGCTTAACAAATTTAAATGATGAATCAAATTGATAGAGATACGTAAGAGCAAACCTACAACTAAAAATCAGAGAAAACGCAGAGCTATACATGGGTTTGAACCACAAGTTTGATGGGTGCTGTTAGTAGTATGCAACGCAATATATCTTCAGGTTAATGTGCTGCTGACAAACCTCCTGATCCTTTATATGGTTTCAGATTATTCCTTAGATTTCATCTTCTTCTCGGCTTCTCTTAACCCTGCTGTTGGTAATGGTTCTGTGATTGTAGACCTAAAACCACATATTAATATGAGCTGAGTCGTTACTGCAGAAATCTTAATGCCACCTCCACGTGCATATAATAGAAGAGAACCTAGCTTTCAAGATTTTTACCCTATCTCATTGCATTAAATGACAACTTTGACATAAAACACACTCTCAAAAACATATAGGAAAAAAGGCCCCGAGAGTCCTTTTGTCCCCGAGTTTTTTGGTAAAAAAGTTACTTAGTATCTAGGATGGTCTTCAAATTATTCAGCTACCATTGCGAATTTGCACGTTTCAAAATATAATTATAATAATAATATTTAAACAAATTTTTATTTTATTTTATTTTTGATTATTTTTTCTTCAGTTTTTTTTTTCTTATTATATAGAAAATTAAATGTTTATTATTGTTAAAGTTCAAAAGAGAACAGACATTAAAAACTTTTTATATGTTTTAATTTTTGAAATTATTTTTACGTAAAAAACTTATTATATTATTAGACTTATTCAGTTATTTTTATGTAAAAAACTTTATATTTTGTTAAACTTTTCAAATTATTTTTTATTTAATTAAATAAACTAAATATTTAATAATTGGTTTATTAGCTACATCACAAAATAAAAATGTATCATATTGTCAAATATCAAAAATATTATGTTATTAATATAATAAGAGTCTAAAATTGAATATAATATCATAATTAATTATATATATATTAATTTGTAATACATTTATCAGTTAAATTGCAATTTATACTGACATGGGTAGAACTTTTATGTTTTAAGTAGAATTAAAATAAAAAAAAAAAAGAACATTTATAGTATAAAGCATTTATCATTGAATGATATTTATCTTTATCATATTAAGGTTTCATTTCATATAGTGTAACTATTTATTGCTTCAATTTTAAAAATTATATAATTTTTTAATGAAAAACGATTAGAATATGTATATCTTTGTCAATATATCAGCTATATTTTTGCCTTTTAAATTTTTTATTCTATTTTGTGATTCTTTTAAAATGTAAATTATTTGTTTATTCATAATAATTGTTCAAAAAATTATTTAAGTTTATTTTGAATTCAAAATAACTAAATATTGTTAGACTAGTTTTTGTGTATTTATTAGATGTCATAAACTAAATATAAATATAATCACTATTAAACTATTTTATTGCAACTATAATAGTATTAATTTTTATTATTTCATTTTTAATTTAATTGACTAAATTATTTTACAAATTTTTCCATGTAAATAAGGCAAAGTAAATTTTTTTTAACATTAAAAATAAAAATATTATCACAATAAAGCTTGTAGAATTTTATCCTCAATAAATATAATGAATCTATTCATATTTTACTTTTAAATTAAGAGAGTAGCTGGTCCAAATAAAATACTTAATCGTTTTAAGTTATTAAAAAATTAGTTAGTAAATCTGAGCGTAATGTGATTTTATTAATATTTTTATATTATTTTTACTTTAAAATCTTTAAAGTAATTTTATATTTTACTAATTTTTAATAAATTTTATAATTTATCATTAATTTTTTAGACATAATTAATTAATAAATTCTTATTAATTGATTTTGATAATTAAATAAAATATCAAAGCAATTTTAATATTTTTAAAGTGAATATATATATATATATATAAGTTTTTTTATTTTTTATATTTTGGCTGCTCTTTTGATTCATATCTAACAGAATTGACACTAAAAATCTGTCTTTAGTTTATTTAATTCGTTAAATACCACTAAATATATTTTAGTCTATTTCCTTATTTTAAATCATATTAAAATTTTGTGCATAGGATTATTAACAGGTTTCATGTTGATTGTTGCATAAGATTTTCCTAATATATAAGATTTTTATTATTTGAATCTACCTTTTTTTTTAAATAGTTATGTTTGAATTGTTAGTAAGTTTAATTTTGATTATCATGTAGAATTTTTTTAATTCATAAGATTTTTATTGTTTGAGTTATTTTATATATTTTTATGATGATTATAAATGAATCATTAATAAATTTAATTTTGATAGTCATATAAAATTTTTCTAATTCATATTGTTTGAATATAATTTTCAATTATATTTTTATAATTTGAATTTTATACTAAAAATTATAATTGTGTGATTGATTAACCACTAATTATCATAATGAAGTATGGTAGGGAATTATTTACATATGATTAAGAAATTATGGGCCAATTAGTATAGCTTGATGAGTTGGGCCTAAGCCCATGTTTTTGCATAGTCTTATAATTAGATGTGAATAAAGTTCTAACTAGGAAATAACTCATATATTCTAATTATAAGTAGAATTGTGTGTGTGTGTGTGTATATATATATATATATATATATATATATATATATATATATATATATATATATATATATATATATATATATATTT